>LUCH01000919.1:149129-159675 GCA_013368495.1 Paragonimus heterotremus | reverse complement strand
GGTTACTAGTATCGTTCATGCTTTGGATGAAAGGATAGTGTATTGTGGAGCTATTAGGTAATGTATGGAAAGTGGAGAACCTATTATAGTTTTGAATCGGCTTGAAGTCAGCAGAGGACCAATTGTTCATTTTCATCTGCGAAGCATTTTCTCTTAAAATGTGGTTCTTAGAACCAGATACTTGGCGCTTAATAAAAACAACCGATTTACCCTCCTATCTCAAATGGAGAACATTGTTTCCTTGTACTCACCGTACAAGTTTCATTGCTGGTTAAAATTACTGTTCAGGCGTTTTGGATCTGATCTTCGCATGTAAGTTCTCTCCACCTAATGGGGGAACTGCTTACAGTAAGTAGGGAATGGTTCCGCTTGTCCAACATCCTCTTTGTTCGCGAGCCTTTTGATATTGCCCATAACACTGTAGAGAACTCTGAATACGTTAGGTCCAGGACTCATTCCATTCTGCGTCTCGGTTGGCAGAGGGATTCGTCCATGAATAGGAGACTTATTTTTGGCGCTAACCATGGGTTTTACAATGGATACTTAACCACGTCTAACGTGGCCTGGTTTTCGATATCCTTCTGTACTGACTTCGTGACGGTGTTGCCAGTTACAACTTGTTGATCTATGGCAGTCGTGGAACAGTCTAGACCAGTAGTAAAGTCAATGAGGTTGTTGACGATTCTATTACTCGGGTTCTTTTTCCCATGGGAGTATTGGCCCGTAATATTTTCCGTTGGAGTGGTTTCTTGCCACCAAACGCTTTTATCTACTTGAAATTTATGGCACGTATAGTGTGGTCCTGCTTTCTGACGAACGCATTTGCTACACGTTCGTTTGTGAACTGCAATAACAGTGGACAGCATTTTTGCTGTACCTTCTTGCGAAGTCTTAGACAATGACAGTCCTAGTCTTCCATCCGACTTGCCTTGAGTAAGACTTTTTTCACTGACAGCAAAGGTATTCTGTCAGACACGTTAAACACCTTACTCGCACAGCGCATCCGCCTGTGCAGTTCAGTAACTATTGTGTCAATGAACGTCCAAGCAGCTACGAGATCTTTACGACTAGAAGTAGTGGTCTCAGAGTGGGTGCTAATTTGGGCATTTAGAATGCTAACTATCGGATTCATCCGGTGCAAAATGTTAGTAAGCCCTTCATACTTGCTGTGTATTTTTGCCACTTCAGCCTCTAGGTCCGTTATTTTTCAACCTGATCCAACAAGATATCGGTAATGGGAAATGAACGAATCTTAGTGCTGTTCCTTCCTTGTATGGAGCTAACATTTACCGTTGAAATTACCGCTTTAGCAGCAGATTTTGGCTCCTTGGCAATGACAGCATTGGAACAGGTGCTGAACGTGGAGCCTGGGGATTTTCCGTTTGTTATTAACACGCCTTTTTTACATGAACCTGATCGCCCGGCAACTGACAGTTTTTGGAGACTAGCTGACTTAGTGGGCGTTACAGTTGATTATTTTTTTGAATCAATAGTGATCAGAACTTTTAAAAACAGTCAATGGTATCAGAAAGGAGCAAATAGTTAGCTAATTTGAGCGGGGATTTGATATAAATGAAAAATACCTTTGCACGCAATAACAACTAGCCCTTTTCGAAACACGCGCCAAAAATTGTAATCAACCTGGCAGGATCATAGCCCTGTTCGCGTCCATCACAGGCGGCCCTTGCAGAACTTCGAGTTTTCCAGCGTCCTCTCCCGGTGCGCGGCCCGGGCGTCCAGGTTAACTCTCAGTATCCAGAATATGCAATACTTACTAATGAGAAACGATAACTCCACCGGGTTTCTGCCTTCATTATGTCCAAAAGAACGAAGCGTTTCCTTTTCTTTACATTCTTTTTTAGAAAAAATCTTGCTGATAGCGTTCGCTGTGACGTAAGCCATCTAAAATCAACTCGGTAAGAAAATGCAACAGAAATAAAACTAGATACGACGGACGTCCACACAGTCTGCAAAACACACCGGCCTCCGCAACTTTCGACCACGTCTATTCTGGAAACTTGGCTCTGTCGAAGCGGCCGGAGCCGTAACCGAAAACAGATCTGTACAAACGTATGGCAATGCAACAGCTGTTGATGATGCTGCTGGTCGTGAATCAATATACCCATCAGGTACCTCCGTAAACGCCTGCTTTAATCTGTCGAGAGATATAACCCCGCGTTTACGCTTATGTTCCAACATGAAAGTCTTATCGTAGCGCCTGAGTACGCGGTATGGACCTGTATACGGCGGGTGTACACGTCGTGGATGAATAACCGCACTCACCAAAACGTGAGAACAAGTTGACAGACGCGGATCTACGTACGTTGGCGTCGTCTGTTCACTTGGTGTGGTCGGTCGGAGTCGTCTCACGTGTTGGGTCAACCGCTTGCCGCAATCCGCGAAGTTGGTGGGTAGTGTTGTGCGTAGGGCAACCATCTCCCCGCGTAAGCGTGACGAACACTCATAGACTAACTGGGCGGGGTTGGTATGCGTGTCGGCCTTCAGCGTTTTTCGGAAGTCTAACAAGACTAATGGCAAAACCTCGTGCCACGAAGGGTTATTGCTAGCAGACAACGAACTTTTCAGTTGTCGATGAAAACGTTCAACCAACCCGTTGGCTGCCGGGTGAGCTATCGTGCGAATTCGACTACAGCCTAGTGTGTTGAGAAGTGGTGTGCAGGCTAAGGCAAAATGTGACCCGCGATCGGTGGTCACAACGGCGGGACAATCAAACCGGGCAACTCAACGTTCCGGGAACGCTCATGCGACGGTTTCCGATGAGCACTTCGTAATTTATATAGCTTCCGGCCAACTTGTAGATCTATCTACGCAAGTCAAGATATATGTACACCAATTTAGGGGTGATAATGTTCCGATGAGGTCAACAAGTACGTGATAGAAACGCCCATTGAATGCTGCGAAATTCCCTATTGGGGTATGCGCGTAACGATTAAGTTTAGACCGTTGGCAGTGTTTGCACGCTTTGGTCCATGTGCGGACGTCGCGATTGACATTGCGCCAGACAAAGCGCTCGGTGACCATCTCGACTGTTGAACTTATGGCAGGGTAAGAAATGTTGTGCAACGTCTCAAAAATTTGGCGGTGGAAAGCCAGCGGAATAACCGGCCGAGTGACGCCCTGTGAAGTGCCACAAATAAACACCCCTTCAGAAGAATTCATGGGAACACCCTCTGGCCTAAGGGAACTGAACCGACGAAGCTGTTCTATTTCCGGATCGCTGTTCTGTGCAGCTGCGATTGCTGCCAGGTAGACTGAGCTGCCTGCCGTGCACGTTGTAGCATCGATGTGCGAGAGAGCATCGGCGACTGGGTTCGCAACACCTGAAATTTGACGGATATCAGTCGTTAGCCGAGCGATGTAATCCTCGTGGCAGTTCTCTCCAGGGTAGCAGCAGTCGATTACCGAGCGTAAAACGAACGTTAAATGTTTATGATATCTGAAGTTGCTGAAGTCCATGCCTTCAAAGACATGTCGAAAATGACGGATGCCGAGATATACCACTAACGGTTCCTTTTCGGAAGCAATATGCCGCGACTCAGTTGGTTGTAAACGTTTAGAGAAGAAGGATAATGGGCATAAATCCTCACTGAGTTTCTTTTAGAGTACTACTCCTACATCCACGCCTGATGCGTCCACAGTTAGCGCCAAGGGAGTGGACGGATGATGGTTTGACAACGACGCTATGTTGATGGCGGCTATTTTTTAATTGACGAGGGCCAATTTACAGCCGTTGTAAATATACATGAGCGAACCCTGCTCCTGAGCGAGTCGGTGTGCGGTTGCAACAAGTATGCAGGATTAGGAACGAAACGACGAAAAAATGTACCGACCCATCGAAACAATGAAGTTGCTTGAATGATGTAGGCCCCTGGTAGTCCAGTAATGTTTGCACTTTGTCAAGAGGAGGTTCGATCCCGCTCAAGGATATGCTGTGACATAGGAGGGTTACACCGGGCATCTCAACCGAGCTCTTAGCTAGGTGTACAGTCACTCCATGATGAGACAAATGGGCGAACAATGAACGTAAGTGCGCGCAGTGTTAATTCTTGTGAGGAGCTAGCGACCAAGATGTCATCCAAGTACGAATAAACACCGTCCAGTCCACGACACACTTCGTGAATAAAACGTTGGTAAGTCTGAGCAGGGTTGCTGAAACCAAACGGCACACGTAAAAATTCGAAAAGTCCGAACAGGCTGCGTGTAATCGATTGAACGTGAATATCTCCGTTATCTTCTAGTTAAAAAATAACTCGTAGCCATTAAAGTTGTTGAAAATTTGTGATATGTTGCGGAACCTAAAGTTTTAAAAATCTGCCCCCTAGAGTCGCATTCCACGTTATTGCGGAAATATGAAGGTGAAATATGATGTAAATCGACGTCATAGACGTGGAAACATGTTTTATTTAAATTCCGGCGTGATTAAACAGGAAAGCGTGGTTATAATTTTGGCAATCGAACTGTTGTTGAACCATGAGTGCCAAGCTTTTTATAACACTGCAAACTTGAGAAACGCCTTTAATCACTTCAACGTAGGACAATTCACCAAGCTTCACCACTCGTTGGTACCACTGTTGTTAACTTTTCCATGAAGTCAGGATGTACGGTGGAATAGGAACAAGGTGGTTTTCTGAAAGAATGACATTAAAGAACACTCCCAGCTGGAAAGATAACGACATTTATAATGGCAATTGTGTACGTCATGAAGATGCTTCCGTCGGAATTTCCGTGGTAGAATACATAACCTATAGAGCAAAAACTCTCAAGTCCGCATGGTTTTGTAGATATGATTGAATTTGTAATCCTCAACCACGTTGCGTTTACATTGCATTGTACACGAAATATCACAGTAATTCCTAGTGAAGGCTATACCGCTACGGTCGCCGGTTAATTATTCACCTGAATTTTATGTTCACCGTGATTCCTTTATAGTATTTTCAGTGGAAAAGGGTCCACGCTTTTATCTGGTTGTTTCTACCTACGGTATGGTGTAAACATGGATAACAGCTCCCACTCTATGAGTAAAAACGTGCCTATTGTTTTGTTTATTGTTTATAGACTACTCATGAATATAGTTTGCCACGTGTACGCGGATCAATGCTCATTTATCTGACAGATAATGACCAAATTTGATATTCATCATTCATCCCACGAAAACATTGATTCTCACTTCTTCCACTCCAGCTACAACCGTCCTATCTTCGTATCATGGACGATTATGATTCCGACAACAGTTGGTCTATGCTTTCGCCGGCTACACACTTCATTAACGGCTGCCAGTATGTCATCTCGTTTTTGGCCATAACTGAAGGAGATGATTACAACTTATGCCCAATGGTCTGAATACACGTATGTTCTGAATTCTCCCGATTTCCGCTTATCAACGTTGATCATAGGTTAAGCGAACTGGACGGGGAAGTTACTTGTGTGGATGCGTGTTACATACTTAGGCGTTGATCATGGCTTATGCCTTACTAACACACGTGGTGGAGCGGCGGTGGGTTCCGGGTATGTTCATGGCGGAGTGGCAGTGGGTTATTGAGCTGCATCGCAGTTTTATAGGTTTTCGTTCACATATCCATCTGTGAGCAATGAAACACTCTTACATACGGTTTTTCATCTTTCCCATTACTCGTTTGACTTTTCCAAACGCATTTCATATTTTTTCAAATTATATACCCCTGCTTTTATGTGTGATAACCATAACGTAATTGTGAAGGTCACTGGTGGCGATGCTTCCGTCTCCCTCCCGGGTAGTCTTGGGTTGAGTAGTTTCCAACCGAAATTACAACGAAATCGTTGTGGAATATGTTGAAACGTGCATTTGTATCGAGTTGGACAATAAATCGGCTCACTGATAAACGTCTGATCAGTTTTGTTTGCACTGGGTGTCAACGGATGTCGTCCAGATCGGCAACTATTGTGATTCACCCAGTGGGACCGTACGCCGAATTACCTCTGATAGATGCTATGCGGGGCTCTCTCATTGACCATGAGTTTACTTTCCGCTGATTTATTTCACGTTATATCTGATTACAAATGAAATCGTTGTCTGCAACTCAAGAGCGTTGGATACTTAAGAGGAGAACGCATGTGATACTGGCGAGAGTTTCCGCAGCTGGGTTCTTCAAACCAACGTCTCTATAGACGCGTCAAAGTTGCTGTTGAATGTGTTACGTCCCCATCTTCCAAGCTTATCCAGGGATCCAAGAACATCGTTGAAAACACCACGATCGGTCGCACTGCGGACTGTTGAGCCTGGGAAATATCTTCATTCTGGAGTGAAAAAAGCTTTGGGCGGCATAACCCATCTGCTGACGGGTCCTTCGAAGTTGGTTGTTCAACTCAACATGGGCGGATTAAATGCGCTTAAGTCCTCGAACTTACCTTGTGGCCTATTTTTGGCTGCGTTAGTGATCGAACCTTGACTTCCCCATACATTGCTGACATTTTCGGTGGACCCGGTAAGCCCTCGCATGTGGAAGAGCTTTTGCAGGATTTTATTTCAAAACTGAAAGAGTTGTTAGCTAGAGACGTCAGGCTGAACAACTGATTTCCCCGTAAATCTCTCCATTGTCTCCACTATTTGTTGTGAACCTGCCAGGTCTGTAAAACAATCCATTTGTCACGGTGGATTTTACGGCTGTGATAAATCGCTTTCACATTTTGGTGTTTTCAGTACAGTTATATTAGGTTTCCACGATAAACGAGCAACGGCGGGGCGAATTTTCGTACGGTGGGGTGACAGTGGGTTGTGGCGGGGTCATGGTAGGGTGATCGACTGTTTGGTGGGTTCGGGGCGGGGCAGCGATGGTGCTGGCTGTGTGATGGGAGGCTGCATAACCCCATTGTCACCCCACTTATAAAACGGTGGGGTGACGGAATGATCTGAGTGCATGGAGCAGCTACTAGTTTGAACGCATGCCACCTACTAAGACGTGGATCATAGCCTAAGTGAACTGGACGAAGCAGCTACTAGCATGAATACATGCGACCTACTTAGACGTTGGTCATAGTTTCCGTGGACTGAACGGGGCGGCTTCTAGCATGAGTACATGTGACATGCTTGAACGTTGATCATAGCTTAAGTGAACTAGACGGAGCAGCTACTAGTTGGGACGCATACTACACACCCGGGCGTCGATCATAGGTTAAGTCAACTGGACGGAGCAGTTACTGACATGAATACGTGAGACATGCTTAGACGTTGATCATCGCTTAAGTGGACTGCACAGAGCAGCTATGCAGGTCAACATATGTGACGTAATTATCCGTTGATCATAGTTTGAGTCAACTGGACGGAGCAGCTGCCAGTGTGACCGCATACCACTTACTTAGGCGCTGATCATACCTTAAGCAAACTGGACGGAACCGCTACTGAGGTCAACCTATGCGACATGATTAAGCGCATACGGACCGGTGTGCGCGATGATGGAGCGTTCGTTGATTGACATTTTAAAACCGCTCCCATGGAAGCTGTCTGCATACGTTAAAGGACACTTTTGAATTGATGCTATTTATTGAAAACCTTAATGTTACTAAGGGCGCGATGTGTTCTACTTATGTGAACTCTTTATTTACGAACGTGCTACTTCACAAAACGATTGATTTTATAGGTGATTTCGTTTCATCCAGCTCCATTCTTCTTCCAATTCCCGTTGGCCATTAGAAGCGTTCACTTTTACTATGCAATAAAAATGTGAGATTCTCTTTTTCGGATAAGGGCTTTTAACAGATAGATGGTGTAGCCACGGGGAGCCAACTCGACCCTGTTTTAGCCGATGTGTTTATGGCCAAAGTTGAACAGGCATTGCTTCCAGTTGAAGACGAATTAATACGCTACAAACGATATGTTGGCGACACGATGTTGATTGGACAAGAGAGAAAACAAGTGGAAAAAACGATTCAAGCGTTTAACTCTGTCCACCCAAATCTGTCAGTCATAGTTGAGTATGAAGGTGGGAACAGTTTGCTCTTCTTGAACATCCTGGTTAGGTGCCGTTCGGACGGTTCTATCGAACGTCCTGTTTACCGTAAGCCAACATGGACGGGATAGTACATGAATCTCATGAGTTTCACTCATGTTGCACACTCCTGTGTGCACACTGTTTTACAGAGCATCGAGAATATGTTCCCAAGACAGATTAAAAGTCGGGCGAACAGTGTTGTATGACAAGCTTCTTGCTAACAATTTCCCGGAACGTTTCATTCGGAAATGGAGCAACTTTACTCCTACGAAAAATATAACTTTGGACGTCGCCAAAAAAGATGTTTACATCAAGCTACTCTTCAAAGGAGATAGTCTGTTGAACACCTTTGGTAAGATGATCAGCGCCGAGCTAAAATATGTGTATAATGAAGCAAAACTTGTCCTGCTCTCACAAACCACCAGGTTACCTCCACCCCCGGTCAAAAAGCAAACCCCTATGTTTTCTACCAGTCATTGCATCTATCAGTTTTCCTGCAGTTGCAGAAACACATACATCAGTAAGACAGAAAGGATGCTTGAAATCGGGGCCGAGGAGCGAATCCAAAACTGTTTGAGAGTTGCGAAGTCTAACTCGCCAATGAGTGACACTCACCGAGGACGAAACGCCGCTTCATCCATTGCAAAACACTTACCGACTGCAGGTCACAATGTCAACACCGCATCTTCGTTTAAGATCTCGATGAACGTTCACAGCTCACAACTTCTCAAGTATATTGAAGCTTCGTTAATAAGCCGTCAACAGCCGGTTCTATGTGCACAAAAACAACTGATTTTCAACCTTTTTTTACCGTGGGTTTGACCGTGAGTGCCAATCACGATCCAGTCCAATTTGTACTTTTGACCGTTTCATTTAAGTCTTGTTTGGTTTTGTTTTCATGCTAGTCACACTTTTACGACTGACGAGAGTGTGCGAAATGAATTCACATTGTAATTTTTCTTCTGACTATTCTGTTCAAATTATATGATATACTTCGACATTGTTGCACGCGTTGGTCATTCCGATTCATACGTCTTGTGCTGAGAGTGGTAGCTCCTCCGTGCAGCTGACTTAAACCATGATCAACAACTAATTATGGCGTACTCATTCACCTTAACAGCTGCTCCGTCCAGTTGACTTAAAGTATGCCAAACTGTGCTCCATGCTTACAAACCTATAACTGCTCCGTCCATCTGTCCTACCTTACGAGTAATGCCGAACCGTACTGCATGCTTAGACATAACTGCCCCGTCCATTCGTCCTACCTTACAAGTTAGGCCAAACCGTTCCCCATGCTAAAACACATAGGTGAATGAGTGAAGTCACTAGGGACAGAAACACGAGGATAGAATCTTGAATTATGCATTTGATAATTATGGATAAATGTATATACTGCCTCCATTTTTTCCAAGCGCGGAATGTATCCTTCGGTTTTCCTATGTTATTGGTGTTCTCTCGGATGATTGAAACCGTGTGTCACATGAAATCTTCAGCACCATGTCGTTCATCGCAAGTGATATCTGTAAGAAATCTGTGTACGCATATATGAAGGGACTTACTTTCAGCAATAATATCAACAGGATAGTCGATCCAGGTGATGTTGATTTGCGCTTTCTTCGACCCGTGTGAAAGCGTCACACTGTCAGAGGACCGGTCATAGCCAACATTTGTTGAGGGTAGTGTGCTAGACTTGCACTCCACTATCACTGGGGAAGTGCGAACGACGGTTTAAGTAGATGGAACTGACGGAAATAAGGATTCGAGACGTGCACTTACCAGGCGATTGAGGTTGAAGGTTATTGCCACAGAACGGACACTCGTTTATGTGTGCCATTTGGGTACATTTGGAGTGAAAAATCAACCGATCGGTATCACAACAATAACCGTCCTTCCGTACCGGGTGGCTGCAGTGTCCACATGGCAGTCCTGATGTAGGCTTCTTCACCCACCTCGGTTGCATTCCGCTTGTAGTTGAACCCACCGGGAGATCGTATAAAGGTAAGCCAGTATTAACGCGCTCCGCTAACTTATTGGTGAAATCGATTATGGTGTTCAAGCAAGCCACCACCGTGAGGTTGTTGCAGTCATGCAGTTTTTCGAGTACATGATTAGGGGCTTTATAGTGGCGGTCGAAATTGGTTGCAGCGTGCGGCCGAAGCTGTTGGCCTACCAATCGTTGAACTGGCAAATTGTACTCTGCAAGCCACCGCTCATGAATGGGGACCTCATCTCTGTACAGGAAAATGAGCAGTACAGGACATCTTACCGCAAGGGTAGAGATGTTTACAAAACGCCGACAGAATGTGAATGCATGATAGCCACCTTGTACGGCAAAAAGTGCTATCGATGACGAAAGCGCCGCCATCTTGTTGCAGTTGAAACTGCAACGTTCAAAGTGATAATTAGAGAAGTGCTCACCGGGCAATCAGACATTGTCTCGAAAGAGAGTCGTAGAGTCCGTTCCTTCAGATGTTTTTGGACAATGTAGGCAGCGAACGTCGCCATTCTGTGAAGAATGTTCTTCACGTACCAGTCAACCTCCACAACCTCACGACGGTCGC
>LUCH01000919.1:132755-148076 GCA_013368495.1 Paragonimus heterotremus | reverse complement strand
ACGATTGAGAGGGTGGTTGTGCTCCAACTCGAAGGAGCTCACAACCAAACACGCATCTCGTCGGACCACACGAAATCGTGATCTTCAACATGCGTCGCGAGAACTGGTTTGTAAAATGTAACAACAGTCAACCCACTAGACACGTCGCACACTCGTACACCTTTTGTAATTCGTACAACGGTGATAAATCTGCACGGTTTTCAGGAAACCACGTCATCTTACCTTATCGTACTTCGAGGCAATTTTCGACCTACGGCTTATCCCACGAACGTAACTAACGCCCACCTCGTCTATGTACCTCTGAAGACACTCCTGAAAGTGTGAGGGTGCGAAATTCGCGATCCTCAAACATCACTTCGAGAATAGCAATATAATACATTTCCTACAGATAAAAAATAAGCAACTGGAAGTGAAATAAAAAAAACAAACGGCAAAAGTTAGAAAGTACATTAAAAATAACCCCAGCATTCTTGTGATAGCACTTATACACGAAATCGACCACAACAACGGCAGACATACCAGTTTTCGAAAAACAATTACGAGAAATTGGTTTTTAATTAGTGGTCAGTTAAAACAAACAGATATGAAGCCATGATGAAGAGTTCGACGATTTCAATTTCTGCATCAGCTACCAGGCCATTAAAACGATCTGTTCCACGAAAATAATTTTTCCGGACACGACAGCTCGGGAACTCACGTTCTACGGTCACCATTCATATCCGGACGGTGTGGTGGCCGCTGTCTTCGACATGTATTCGGAGGCTACAGGAATCTGGTTATACGCACGCACTAGGTCAATTTTTGCGAATATCTGCATTTCTGATAGGTTTGTTGCCAAATACTGAATATTGGAAAGTGGGTACCTATCAGGAGTGGCCCGGTTGCTCAATGCCCGGTAGTCGCCATAGGTGTACCAGTGGTTATCCATCTTTTAGGTACCATGTGCAACGGCGAAGCCCATGAACTATTAGACGGACGGATAATACCGACTTGAGGCATATGCCCAAATTCGGCTATGGAAATTTTCAGCGTATCAGGATCTAAATGGCGTGGACGACTTCGAACTGGCGGCCCTCGAGTTACAGTGTGATGCGTGACGTCCGTTGTCGAGGTCGGTAGTTCGTTGGCGGGGCGGACCAGTTGAGGGAATTCGGATAAAAGTTCTCCATAAGGTTCGTCATCTACGGGATTGGTTAGCATTGGACCGATCACAGCCGTGTGCGACGGCTTACCCCGAATACTGAGCCGTTGAAATATCGGTCATGCCTGATCGACCTGCATCAACCAAAAAATCGAAACGTCAGGGGAAATCAATCCCAATAATAGAGAAAGGTATATCAGCCACCATGAAAACCCGGCGAAAATTGCGTCGAAGACCAAAGCTTAGGCTCATCAGTCGACGGCCGAAGGTCCTGATGGGCGTACCGGTTGCTGCTCAGAGTGCAGTGTCAGATTCCGTTGCCGAATGCGCAATGACACTAACCTCCGCTCATGTATAGATTAAGAAGTGCATTTTCGAGGTCAAATCGTTTAGAAACCTAAGGCGACTGTTGTTTGACTGGCCTGTAGCTGTCGTCGCTAAAACAGGTTGGTCTTCTATTTCAAATGTTTGTTACCACAACGGCTACACTGTGATCGGCAACCTTTAGCGTTATCACCGTTATCACCGTACGTCCCATGGTACCAACAATGGTCGCTGGTCTTTAGTGCGGGTGGTGATCGAGCACGCGTAGAAGGACTTTTCGATGGTGACCTAGTACACCGAGTGCCGGCACGAAGATCTGCCAGCTCACCTCACAGCTGAGTTGTCTCGGCGCTTGATTCCAAAGAGTTGCGTTAACGGCATTCAAATGCCTTGCGCAGCACTGCTATTTCGGCGTCTTTTGTGGTTAACAAATTATTTGCGGGACTGTTGGAGGTAATCATCTGCCTCACTAATGGCGAGGGCGTCGTGCCTCCAAAACTTTCACGTACTGCATCGACCGAAGCCGCTAGATCACCTGACGGAAGTGACGGTAACACAGGCAATAGCCCCTGTGTATATTCAGACAGTTGTTACACCCGTAACTCTTGCAAAGAGGCTTTGACATCTGCGACCTACCTACTGCATGTCGCATTTCTCGCTGAAGGACCGATGGCTTATTGTCCCCCAAACGTAACCGTTGAAAGAGTTGTTCCAGATGCTTTTTGACGGACGACTCTGCTTCCTTAAGAATCGTTCGCCTTGCCGACTCATAGTGATCAGCTGCTGAGCCTAGCGAGATATCGCTAACTAAGTTTAACATATCTCGGGGGAGGTGTGGTATAAGCTGCAATAGCCTGTCCACACCGCTCGCTATACGTCGGTTGCTAAACCCTATTTCTAACATGGTGAACCATAGCTCTGAATCAAGATCCCCGAAAACGGGAACAGCTAAAGTGATCAGTGATACGGAAGACGAAAATTCAGACTTAATCTCCTTAATGTCCATGGCGATTGCGTGAATGCAAACGAGATATAGAATTTGAATGAATATTTACCCTTACACCACGCACTCGTAACTTAATATGATGGGTAAAAATTGCTGAACTTGAATGCACAGTATAATATACAACTTACACGAGCTCACCAGATTGTAAGATCAGGCGAGCCGAAGATGACCACTTGGGGATAACACGAGTAGAAAAAGAGTACATCATCGACCTGCGAGGTCAACGCTAGAGTAAACGGATACCAATACGAAACGATAACAGGGCAGAGCGAAAAGCGTGCACGCGGCGGGGTTGTACGTTCGAGTGCGCGGAGTACTTGTCGGTATCTCTACCTGTTCAAACAAACGGTTGAGTACATACAAAAGTGGGAAACAAACAGAGTACAATGACGCTCGTAACTCTAACATAGTTGACAATAACTAATAGGGTCGGTACAATTGGCCAAGTATCAATATCGTGATGGCCTGAAGGAATGCAGGCTTACATTCTCACAACATCAGTGGTGGTAAAACAAACAAGTGCAACGCAACAGTCACGGAGTACGGGCAAGTTATAACAAGCAGCTAATTGTACCCAGGGCAGGGGTTAACAGATATTCGGGATAACTACTACAGTGTCCGAAGTTACCAGTGTGTTCCAGATGTACACGTAATGTGGAGTTAGGCTTGGCCGCTCAAACACCACCGGAGCTGCAACAACGTTTGTGGTGAGATAAGGCTGAAACTCCGCGTGAATTATCCGTTTAGTACCATCAGGCTGCTCAAACAAAGGGAGGAGCAGACTGGTATGCATAAATCTAGTATTGCGACACGAAGTCCCTTTACTCATTTCGGACAACATACTAAAAGTCATGCAACAGAGTTCTTGTGAAGAGATGAAGCATACTTAATAAGGTTGAGCATTACAGTAATCTGCTTAAGTGCTACCTGTTGAAAACATTTGAACAAGTTTGGTCGTAATAACATATTCTCATTTATATTTCAATTCATTTAATGGAGATAACTAGGTATGTCAATTTTTTTTTTATAAAAATATGATTTTTGCCGATCCACGGTTGACTGTTTTAATCAACAAGTTTTTATAATTTGGACTGCACTTAACCCCTATTGGTTGGTGTCGTAGCAGCCGGATGTCGATCTGCAGCATCTTGTACCTCTTACTGGCTGGACAGCTGGGGCTATTTTACGGGACAACGTTTTATTCTTGTCGTTGACTTTTTGACATTACTTCGGGTAAAATCCGATAATGTCGGAGGACCCCTGTGACGAAGGTAAGTACATGACCCAATCTACCGTAGTTCACCATTTATTCAGGGAACGGCCAGTTTAGGTTTGAGGATGGGGAGATGGTCCTTTCAGACAATGAACTTACATTGGAAGGCAAAGGAGATAATGACGAGTCTGCTAATAATAAGAAAAATAGAAGGAAGCAGACTTTCGAACGACGCAACATAAAGTATTGAGAATTTGATGGGGTAATCCAAAAAATCACAGGAAAGTTCGGGCAGATGCTCTCAACGAAGATGCTCGTGCCGCTCAAAAAGCGGAAATGGAGAGGCGAAAAAGGCTGGGCAAAGATATTAACGACCAGACCAAGTTCTCGAATATTGAATTCCTCCTAAATGGTAAGCTGTTGTTGAGCTCATAACGCTGCCGTGAATCTCAATGCATTGTTCACTTTTAGTATGTACTCTTGTTCAGATTTTCTTTGTATTTTAAGCCCTTGTTTTTATTTTTGCTCATCCCACTGCCCGCGGTATATTCTTTCGTCACGAGCAGTTTGTAAAGTGATTCCTGACTGTCTAATTATTTCTCGCCAGAGTGTGCTCGCACTAGAAAGCTTCTGGTTTTACAATCACAATGTGAGCTAAAAAGCACTAGTAAGCGGTCGTTGTAATCCCCAAACTATAGTTCGGTAGTCACTTAGTACTAGCGAGTTGTATCACACGTTGTTTAAGCTGTTTCCTGGGATTTCAGATGTGATAGCACGCTTTTGTTCCCCCCACTACCTTTTGGTGGTTTTTAGCGATAAGTGGTGCATTGGCGGATGATTGGTGACGATCTTTACTTCGTCTTTGACATGCATAGGAGAATAAGCACCTCTGCATGATCGTAGGATGTTATCCAGACGTGTTCACTTCATCTCAGGGCAAATGACGAAAGAGCCGGAAGTCGGAATATACATCACAAGGCACTACAGCTCTCAAGACCCCTCTTTTTCTATTCTAGCATGGGATTGGCGCCGCAGTGGCTGGACGGTGTAACTGATGCAGCTTATCCCGCAAAAAAGGTCAGTACAGCACGAGTATCATGGCGCGGCTGCGTTAACAGTCAACGACCCAACTTCATCACACACCCAGACACGTTCTTACACACGGGCACCTAATAGACGTAGTGAGCACTGCCACCGACAGAACCACAAGCATATTTCGGTCGGGCATCTTTGCGCATCTACATAGGACCCATCAGCTGCCATCCATAAACACCGCATAAACACCAATAAACGGTCGACTCTTCCTAAGCCTTCTCGGTAGCCTTTGTAGCGATGGGCATATAACGAGAGTCGGGAGCAGTAGTAGATGAATTGTGTCGAGGATTTCATATTTCCACAGCCTGCACTGTGTCCGGCACGAAATGAAGTTACTCAAGCATAACCCCAATCCAGCCGCACCTCTCTACACATTGTTTGTCGGTGAGCTTCGTTTCCTGAGCCGTTAACAAGGTTATTGAATGCGTAAGATCTGTATTGGGCATACTGCTAGATGATCCGGGCTGCTAAGGCAAGGTGGGAGTGTTTCCTTAGCACAATAAAAATGTTGACCACCTCTTGCTTATTGCAAGAACAGTGCTGTGGGTGACCTCACATTATTGTAATTCTGTCACTTATGGTTTGTAAATGCTCTTGGGTGATGGCGATATTATGCACAAGTAGATTCTAGTGATGGCTCGAGTCCCTTTCCCGTATCGAGTAGCTGTCGTGCTTGTGTGAGAAGACCGATCAGATTAAGAGGAAATGGTGGGATGGTAGTGATGAGGAAAACGAAAAGGTGAGGGTAAGTAAACAGGAAGTAATGCGTGTATTGCGTTACATGCATTGCGTACACTATTGCCTTCGACTAGCTGCCTGCTTCTCATGCAGTGAAGTCCGGGATATGTTGCAATAATGTGTAACGAATAGGAATAACCTGGAGAGTAAAAAGAAGACTATCTGATAGGAAGGCTTTAATCAGCCAGAAAACAAGGCATGTGATCTGTAACGTGACGAACAGAAGTGTATGGAGAAATCAGTAGGATGGGGAAGAGGAGAATACAACGTAGAAATATTGACATTCTTTCTCGCCATGAAAAACCAGTTAACGTAAATGTATATTATTAAAGGCTAACTGTCCAACGTATGAAGTGGGTTATCCTAGAACAATATGATAATAGCAAAACTGTGAAACGAGGTTACGCCTCGCGATTTCGAAGTATGGTCTGACCCTTTGTTGGTGGGAGAGATTTTGAACGTTTGTTTCGGGTACACTAGTAGTTTCTGTCGTGTCTGATATGGTGCAAGGTGTATCAACAATAGAAAAGTTTGAAACAGGGTCTGACAAAATGGGTTGTGGCGGTTAAGATGTGTTTTTAATGGGAGCCAGTTGTTGGAGTGATACAGTTTCCTCATGGCCATCTGGAAGTCGAATGTGCATCTTCGGCGTTACTCTCTAACAGTTCAGTTTCTACTAAGGGATCGTACTTCGATGTCCAGACATTCTTCCGATATAGTACTGGTCCGGGTATAACGAGCCACTGAGACAAACTAGTTCCTGCGGACGATTTCCGATTATGCGGAAACACGCGTTCTTGAATAGTGTTGATAGCAGTACACAGCAACGACCTGATAGCGTGCAACGCGTCCGGAAGCACATACTCTCACTAGTCAATATTCACTGCTTTAGAACGCAGGCAAAGAAGCGGTTTTCCATATAATGCCATTGTGCTTTTCAACTTGGCCATTGCCTTGTTGGTTGCAACTCGTGGTCTTCATAGTGGCCATACTCCGGTCGTGAAGGAATTGTCTCAATTTCTGCGACTTAAGTGTAGATCCCTGATCGGATTGAACGAATGAAGGCGTTCCAAACATAGAAAGGAAGTTCGTTAATCTGATAATGACAGTGGGTGCATACATATCTGGGCAAGGAAAAGCAAAGGGGAAGCGGGATAATGTCGGTTACAGTTAGTATATAGTGATTGCGAGTAAAAGAGAGAATCGGTCCTTTGAAATAAATACTAAGATGTTCAAAGGGCTGTGTCGTTTTAATTAAAGGTCTGTTAGAGGCAGTGTAGAATTTCAGTTTTAGTTGGAAACCGACAGAACAGTGTTGAATAACAGACTTGACATTGCCAAGGGTGAGAAGCAAATTCTTTGTTGCAATGAAATGAGACAAACGAGTAATTCCGGCATGGCAGAGAGAATCATGGGGCTTTTTAAGATAATCAACAGAAAGAGTTGATGCATAAAAGGCTCGGGATAGAGTATCGGCCGCAGGATTATGTGAACCAGGACGTTACACAACGTCATAAGAGAATTAAGATAGTTCGATCCACCAACGTTGCATTTTGTCATTTTGGATCTTACTATCAATTTTCGTACCACACATAAAGGCAACAGAACGTTGATCGGTTAGCAACTTGAAATGTATTCCAATCAATTAGTGTCGCCATTTCCGGATAGCTTCAATAATTACGTAAACTTCCTTTTCAACAGCGGAATGGTTCCGTTCAGTTGCACGGAGAGTACGTGAGAAAAAGGCCACGAGGCGGCCACTCTAATTTAGTGTAGAGGAGATGACTATATCTGAGACATCGGTTTCAACGACAAGGAAAACATCTCCATCGATGAAAAAGAGAGGCTCGAACCAGTTCGGATTTAAGAGATTCGTAAGCCGAAAGTAAGGAGAAGTTCTTGTTGATAATCAGCGGGTGAATTTTGTCTAAAAAATATGGGAAAACCACTGGGAATAGTATGAGAACATTCTAAACACTGTTGTGCTTTCAAGTTTCCAGGTGCAGACAGCTTGATTAGCGCATCGAACCGATCGGGATCTAGCCTCACGGATCCTTTGACTATTTCATAACCCAACAAACGAATTTCTTTGGTAGCGAAAACATTTGCTTCGATTTTGTGTCAGTCCGTATTTATCAGCCACTTACAGAAAACGATGGAGATTAGCCTCGTGGTCATTCGCATCTTTTCCGCATACCGTGGTATTTTCGACATTATCAAAGGTTCCCTTGAGCGTTTCTCGATTGATCAGCTCGTCCATCGCTCACTGGAAGCATGCAACACCATTGGTCACTCCAATTGGTATGCGGCGGAATTTGTGTAGACTGTTACACACTTCCGCTTTCCTTAATGGGGGATTTGGTGATAAGCGCTCTGGAGGTCCAGCGTACTGAAAACAGTGAAATTTTTTCTACTATGTCATCCATAGTAGGGAGGGGATAGGCGACCAGGTAGATGGACCGATAAATAGTTTGGCTATAATCGACGACCATGCGACGTTCATGGCGATCGTTGGCAGTGACCAAGACTTGTGCATGCCACGGCGATCGCGAAGATTCGATGATGCCGTCTTGTAACAATCTTTCAATCTCCATCCGAATGAAAACCTCATCACGGTGAGTATGTCGTCTAGACTTAGTACGGACTGGACGACAAGAAGGATCGAACTGAGTGAAGAGAAAAGGAGCTGGAAGAGTAGTGGCAACTGGGCCACAGTGAAAATAGGAGTTGGACACCCTGAAAAGATATTTCCGTTGATTTGTGCCGTTGTAGGAAGTCATGCCCTAATAACACCAGCACACAGATTGGGGAGGATGGACAATTTAACATCCTTGTAAGATGTGCTTTTGTGAACTAGTAAACAAGACAATGGCCTTTGGTGTTACTGATTATTCGTATGGAAACCGGAACGATTTGGCTACTTGATGGCAGTTTTGTCCATTGATTTCGGACTACGGCCGCTTCAGAAATATAGCTTTCTGAGCTCCCTGTGTCAACCAGCGCTTGTAGGGTTATTTCTGGTAGGGCTAGTTGGAACTGCAGCAGTGATGATAGAGGAGGTAAGGATTGGAGAAACTGTTGCAGTGTGTTTCGAATCTGTATCAGAGATGCAAACCTTTTGGTAGTGACCCCGTTTCCAACATGATTTACAGACTGAATCTCAGATTGGACATTTGTGGCGTGTCGATCATACCCACAAAACAAACAGTTCGGGCTACAGCTAGTGTAGCCTCGCAGTGACTGTTAGATCTCTCGGCAGTATTTGATGAAGCATCGGTAGCAGTTGCACTGTAAATTGGAGGTTGAGATTAGGCGAACGAATGCGATTGTTATTGAGCCAGGTCTAAAGCCTTCGTTTGGTCATAAGCGGTTTTCACGTCTAAGGTTTTATGTTCAAGCAGTTGTTGGCGAATCGAGTTGAATAAGAATCCACTTATGAACGCGTCACGGATAGCGTCCTCTTGATTTTGCTCCGCCCTGACAGCTTTGAAATTGCAATCCTTAGCAAAATTCCGGAGTTTTCGCATAAAGTGGTCGAGTTCCATTTGGAGCTTGTTTACAAGTTGTTACAAGATGGCGTGCAAAAATTTCATTCTTTTGTTCTATGTACAGAGAGTGAAGTGTGGTGATAGCAGAATCATAATCAGTACAGTGTGAGATGAATTTGTATACGACGGGGGGGGGACAAGAAGTGTATGAGTGTTTTTAGCTTGTCACTTTTATGAGAAACAAACGATTCAAGAAAATTTGAGAATGTATATGACCAACGTCCCCAGACGTCACCATTGCCCGTGGAGTTTGGATCCGCACCAAATCGGTCCTATCACAGCAGACGGTCCATTATCTCTAGTTGTTTAACTGGTACCGAATAGATCCATGAGGAGTAACCGAGAGAGTGAATAGAAGACAACGCCCGATATGAAGGCTTTAATCAACCAGAAAACAAGGTGTGTGATCTGTAACTTAACGAACAGAAGTGTAGATTAGAGTAATATGTGGAGGGATCAGTAGGATTGAGAAGGGAAGAATACAACGTAAGAATAATATATGATAAGATAGAATCCTATGGTGCTTTTCTTCATACTCTTAAATTTAAAATCGTAAAACTGCTTGCGTGTGCACATACTTATATGCACACGTGAACAAGCAGACAAACCTATCTTTTTGAATCGACCTTACATAAATTTATTGCGTATATACTTGGCGGTATGCCTTTCACGATTAGCACGTCGCAGAGATTGAAGCGAAAGGACGTCTGCGTCCGTGGACGTTTTGTTTCACTTACACCTATCCAATGCAAGCCTGATGAAACGAGACCGAAAAGTGAATGAGGACATTTATAGTCTAACCGGCGGATGCTAGTTCGCCAAAGGGTAAGCCGGAGTAGGAGTGACGTTCTTATCTCACAAACAAAAAATGGATACCACGGATTTAAAATACAAAATTTAAGCTGGGAGGATTAATATTTGTTATGTCGGGCTGTAGGCTTTTCGATACGAGTTCTACATAGGCGATAATGTATACAAACGATTTCGAGTTGAGACTGAGCCCAAACCACATTTTCGTCTAGTGGGGACCAAACTGTAAAAAATCTAGGCTTCAGCCGGATTCTGGGTTTCGTCCGGATTCGAATCGGGGACAGAAACTGCATGCTCAAGTGTATTAAGTGATTTGCTGGCTGTGCTACGAAGCCACACCAACAGCTGGGAGATTTCACATTTGGGCCCAAAACCCTCACCCGTCTCATTGCCTTTGGTGGAACCCTACGCTACTTAATAGTAATAGTTCTTAAGCTGAGCAGTGACTGGTAAGTTCCGGTGTGAGTTCGTTGAGTTCTTACGGAACAGTCGATCCGCCTGATTATTTGGTGGATTTCATTGAGACAGTAGGACAAGTGGGTGACCGAATCCAAGTGTGACATCTCCGAGCTCCATGTATGGCTCCGTAGCTCAGTTGATAGAGCGCTTGTCGCTGGTTCGATTCCGGCTGAAGCCTAGATTTTTCACAATTTGGTCTCCATAAAGTAGGCCGATCTGCCAAACTACTTTTTAATAAACCTTCATTGTGCGACCCACCAACAAGGCTGAATCAACCATATCGCCGATTTCTGCGTACAGTAAGTGATCTACTGAACAACCTGGGGTTAGATGGCGCGAATAGTTTTAACTCGTGAAAAACTAGTTACCTCTGGCTCTCTCGCCGTCAGTTCATTGACGGACACAATGGACTTATTAGTCTGAAGTGGCCAGCGCTTTCGCGAGTGCACTGGTTATAATATCACACTGCCACCTCACCGCGACGGATGGTGCTGAACGTTCGCTTGCGTATCTCGTATGTTCGCGACCGAGGGGCTGTCGCCCATTGGAACTTTGAACGTTCTCCCTGATTTTACGCCCCTTGGCGATCAGATTCGGTGCATCCTCTCATGATCTGTGATATGTCTTACAACTTGAGGCTTAAATAACATCATAAAATCGCAGTCTCTGGCCACCAGTGTTCTGCTTGCCTGCCTTCAGCTACCGTTACATCAACGGTATCGGGACCTTTCCCTCAGACCTGTGTACGCGTTGTAGCCAACGTGTCTATCACAGCATTGACGTGTTATTAGTTTCGTCCGTGTCTGCTTGATTTTGTTGAGGAACATGGCGGATTGTAATTGAAAGCGTTGCAGATGCCGTACCTTTCGTTGATGTTGTGTACAGGTTTTAATGTCTCACCGAAACACCTTCAGGGTTCTGCCCTGGCAGTACATCTTCAGTTCCTGCCGATCGTTTCCCAACACGCGTTTATTGTGCGCTTGTTTTGCGGCTCAAACTGCTAACCAATCCGGTGTTGAAGTTACCGTTAGTACATAGGCAAAAAAGGCGCTACGTAATTGAATACCCATCGTTACGCTGCCAGGTTTGAGGATACGGTTAGTGCATCGGGAAGCGCCCGTCACAAACGCTGTCTGCTTATGACATGTTTCCAAAAACTGCTGCTCTAACTCAATCAAAGACGAGTTGTTTTCATCAGCTCGCTACTCTTTTGCATACCGCGTAGTTCACAGACATTATAGTGCTAGATGGAGATGTCAGCAATAAAATGAACGCAACTCAACGGGTCTAAGCTGGCAGAAGCACAGGCATTCTACAACTACCAGAGAAATTGTTCATTTCTTCATACTCATATTTAAAGCCAATGGCTGCCGTATTTTCAGACATACGAGGGGAATTTACTCCGGTTGACAGGGCTGCATTGTGAGACTGTCGGTTAAGGAAACATGCACTCATGAAGTATGTCAACATCCTGGACGCAACCTACTGTCAGACGTCGGACCAAGTTGTTTCTTACGGCAGCTTATCACCGATCTTCAGCATCCCAAGTGAGATACGAAAAGGTTGTTCAGCCCCTCTTTCCTGTTTAAATTGACCTTAAAGGGGATTTTAGAGTGCACCCTGGCAAACGGTATGTGGTGGTTTGAAGACGTTCCTATGCTTTGGATTTTAGTACTCAGGGTATGCAATTAACACTAGTCTGTGAAGTTTTACGAGCAGCCCAGAACGTTTTAGTCAGTCTAAAGGCGAGGCGTTTCAGGGCTTGTAGGACTACACCTGCTCTCTTTTTTGATAAGTCGACGATAGTAGATAAGTCCATGTAACTTCGGGGTTGCATCAGAGCTGATGATATGTTTAGAGATTACAGATATAGTTAACGCCCGAATGGCTTTTACCAATTTACGCTGTTTGTGGTATGGGTGTGATTCCAATCATTGCATGGAAGACCGCATGTACAGTGCCACTGTGGGGGCTATCTTACTGCACAACGGCGAACCCTGTGTCATTGGCGCAGAGGATGCTCACTGAGTGTTCATTTTAAACCAACGCTGTTCCCGAAGCATTATTGGCGTGTGTTGAGAACACTGTCAGCGCTGAGGAAGTTTGTCGACATGTCTTCACGGCGTACAAACTCTGTCGACTCCTGAGCATATTGATTTCACCTGACAGGCTTCGTTGGTCTGGACACGTTTTACGGATGCTAGCTCACCGTCTGCCACACCGTACTTTGTTTGCAAATGTCTGGGTTAGGCTGGATGCGGTAATGTGGTGGTCAATGTATGGTAAGTTCAGAGATACGAAGACTGATGTCGAAGCTTGTTTCAGTAGAGGTTTCCTTGGTTCCTGACTGGGATTCGAAGAACAGGAAACATCGTTGAGGACATTGTTCGATATGACGAAGAATAGGAGTCAACGGTGTTCGCGTTGCGAATCTCCATATGCACCGATTTAGTATCTTCCTCTTTTCTCACATCTCTTTCCTTTACCGTACACAGCCCTTACTTTTTCTTCTCGTTTGTTGTTTGTTTATGTAGCACTGATAATGTTAAGTCTGCATGCCGCACCACAGTTAGAACACCGCGATCGTTGTCATGAGTTCCTTCTCCAGACTGTCTTTCAAACTTCCGAAAGCAGCGCTAACGCAGTCACAGGAGCTTGCAATTTGTGTCTCACGAACAGATTGGTGAACAGATTGTTACCCCCTTAGCAAGAGACCAAGTAACCGTTCACAATCCCTCCACTAGTGGTGTTTCTAGCCGTGTGTGGCATCTCCACCGGGCTTAGGCTGTAAGAGAGAAAAAGTCATCTGTATTGAATTTTGTCGGCATGATCGCAGAGGGAGTGACCATTCACTACAGTTTTTCATTGTGCGAAGATAGCGCATTGTCATTTGTAAACGATGGAACTACGTAACATGTTTGGGATAGTTAAAAGTTAGGTATTCACTTGGCGATCATCCATACGATATACGTTTTGAATGCTATCATTTCAGTTCTGAAGGACAACCGTTAATGCTGTGATCAAATGTGCACTAAATAAGTGTGCTACTAAGCCACGACCCTACTTCCCACTAGTGACAGCATTAGGCTCTTCGGAGGTTGATCAAGACGATTGTACCTTCGCTTTGATACTCATTGGTATCATGTTACTTCATCTGGTAAACCTATCTGGCTAGCAAAACTTGTCTACCTCTGTTCATAATGACCCACGGCTCACGGAATCAAACGCATTAGTAGACTTTACAAAGAACGCTTGCAGTGGTTTGTTTCGTTCGCAAAACGTCTGCCAGATATAACAGGCGGTAAACACCCTGTCAGTTTTACCCCGGTTGTCCGGAAATCCACACTGCTGGGTCAGAACATTGTTCTCCCGAACTTCTGCACTAGATCAGTTACTCAGAATTCTCTCAAGACCCTTCCAGACGTAGATCGGCAGGCCGATGCCTTGATAAATGGTGGATTGTTTACTGCTATTACCCTTAAACAAATTTGTAACTGTAGCATCCATGCGGAGCTGTTTCTTTTTGTAAGGTGAAGTTAACCAACTTCAATAGTGCGCTTACTAAAACTATCCTCTATGCTTCAAAAGTTCTTCTGGATTATCATCTATACTCACAACATTTTTTGTTTCGAATTTACCCAGCTGCCCTCAGCATTTGTATCATATCTGAATCGGATCCAAGTCATTTTATCGATTAGCCAGTAGTTAACTGCCAATTCGATAGGCTGTCTAAGCGGTTGCTGCAGCTTCTTATCATGTGTTCGGGTTGTATACAATGAACGCCAAAGTGCTCGTTTATTTCTGCCACTATTGACTAGATGGCCGGACTGAAAATCACCTCACTAGGATCGCGCATTTCATTGTCTCGTTAGCGAACGGCGTAACTCAGTCAACTCCCTTTGTTTTTTTGTTTGTCGGTTTTTATTGATCTCACGAAGCCAACGGGGGACTTGATGGCTAGGACCACGAACTGTGATTCTCTTGTCTTCGTCGCTTGGGTTAATTACGAAGAACACAAGGGTTTCATTCCTCTTGTTATACCCATGGCGACCGTATAACTACCTACTTCTTTGGACGTTGCCACATCGTCACAAGCGTCGGTTCCGCAAGTTCTTTTGAGATAAAGGACGTTCACACTGAAAAGTTTTCCTCATACTTGAATCGTTTAATCGTCTAGTTCCTAACTTTAGTCACTAGGATGCTAACTTACAATGACCAAAATTGTAAGTGTGAACAACAACTGTAACAATCGGCTTGTGATCTCTACCTAGTGAGTGTCACGATGGCCTGATTATAACGTAGTCATGAACTGTGAAAGCTTTGAAAGACTGTTGAGCATAGCCCCTAGGTGCCTAGCTGTGTTATTTGAGACCACCCACATCACTAGTTGGAAGCGCTGTTGGACATGACAGTGTATCGCAGATACTGGCGAATTTGTTTCCCCAAGGTTGTTGACTCTCCATGAATCTGTTACTTTTTGTTTTGTTTTTCTTCATATGGTTTCACTTATTAATTAGCGATTTCCTAAAATACTATCGAGACCAGTGACAGCCCAAACCATAGTGTTCGTGGGTGCTGCTCAGAACTGAAAATAAGCGTAACTTATTTCGGAGAGGGCATTGTAGGACCCCTGACGTTCAACTGTCTGAATCCGATTTTCGCTGAAAGGTTTGCACTTTGGGGATACAAAGTACGTGGGGTTCAACGGTGGTTCTCGGGAGTGCGATGGGATGGGTCTTTCAGAATAGGGTACGTACAGATTGGCACCCCCTCCTGCTGTCTACTTTGCTAGTGGGGAACTGTTTTCAGGATTCATAAAAGTCAAGATTGCAAACAGCTGTTTTCGGTAATTCTCATCAGGCATATACAATTACAAGCGATTAGTTGGGCTTATATATAAAACAAGAATATGGTTATACGCAAAGTTCATAGAAACTGTGAATGACTATCTACGCGGGTGGTGATGGGTTTGTCTGTGTGGGTGGGT
>LUCH01000919.1:105001-132574 GCA_013368495.1 Paragonimus heterotremus | reverse complement strand
TACCGTAGACAACAGTCTCGCCATGATAACTCGGGACTGGACTTGGCGCACTCTGTAGATAATTGTGAACACTGTTGGGCGTGATTTGGTGACCTGTGTCGATCAGATGCGACCCGATGGCACTTGAGGTTGGTTTTGTTATACCGTTCCGTAGCCATTTGGGAAGGTGCTCACGGATCCTGTCTGATAGTCGCCGAGTCGTTTTCCCAACGTAACCTGCTTGGCAACAACAGGTGAGGGAGTAAATACAAAATGACGAAGAAAACTTAGGCAGACTATCTTTGAGTCGTGACACCCACACCGGTCGGCTCCTGAATGAGATGATCATTCGTGCGGCATTGTATGACAAAACTGAAACAATCGAAAGACCCAGCCTTGGTGAAGAAGCTTAACGAGTACGTAAAGTTCAGCACCCGAATCGAGGAGGCAAAATCTGTTTTCAGGATGTTCACTCGCTTAAACTTCGACCAGTTATGTAGGCTTGTGACTCGTTTTGCCATGGACCTCCAATGTTGTAACGTAGCATGTACTTGAGTGTTCTTTTTGCGAGGATACATATGGCTAATCTGTGGCGTTCCGAGGATTTCTTTGGACAACGTGTTCCTAACGCTAATTTGTCATGTTATGAATTCACATTTTGATGATAAGCTGAAATCAGTAGAACTGCTTGTGAAAGTCTCTTTTTATCCATCCAAAAAGATCATAGCGTCACTGATGTGAAAAATTTCGAAGTTATAGTTCACGCCTAGCACTTAGCTTCACATCTCCCTGTGCGAAAACCGATTCGTCTGCATTTGTTTAGCCACTGAGCCCGTCCGTCTGCATCAAAAGTGAAGGCGAGTTCGGAGATGAGGTGGTCGCTGATTTCCTTTGTGGTCTAGCGCAATTTTTGTGTTTCCTCCACTGTTAAGAGATAATTTGAGGAGTAATTGATGTGGTCTGTTCTTAGCGCACTGAGATCAATGATAGAAAATTATATTGCTTGTTTAATCTCCAACGGTTTATTTCGCCATCACCATCATACTCCTTTTCAGATTCTAACCGTACCCATGTGTTCTATGGCTTCGTTTGCCGTTGGTCAGAAACAGTAGTAGCAGCGTACTATGTAGTCGCAGAGTGATGTAATAATCAGAGTAATAAATAAATGCAAATATGAAGAGAAAAATAAGAGAAGGTAAACAGAATAACTACACAGCCTCATGCAAGAGGGAGGGGGGTGAACGACTTTGTGAACACAGGCCCGCCGTGGACTGTGACACACCGCCATGCCAGGGAGTGTTTCCAACTGGTGGTGTGGGTGGTCACGAACTTGCCAACCAGATAGGTGGCAGGTGCTCAGCTGGTCGAACACGACATTTTATGCCCGTGATCGCGTCATCATCCGACTGCCTTGCGGGTTCTTCCAACCATAATCAGCCACGTTGAATAATGCGCGATGCGATGGACGCTCCATCGGCATACACAGTTCGTGACCCAACCGGCGAATACTGCATTTTGATTGTCTCGGTTTTCGGCTGGGAACTTACACAATACTCAGCCATGCGTCAACGAGCTGTCGCGTTGTTCGTACAGTCAATTCGATTGATGCTGGCTAACTGGTGGAGACAACGATGGTGGAATGTTAAGAATGTAGATGCATTTTCCGCACGAATGGGCCATTTATCTAACCAATAGGGCAAAACGGAATGCACACATGTATTGTGAACCCTGCCTTCATTCGGCAGGTAGACATGTTTGCGACGTCAAAAGTGATGGAGGTTCGCGGATGCACTATGCTTTTGTTGTCCCCGTGAACACCTCATCGGCGATATTGAAAATTGGTGAGAGGATAACTTTGCCTCAAATGACTTGCCTGTAATAAGAAAGAAAAATTCGATATCATCCGGTTCTTTTCACTTTGAAGGTGCAACGTTCATACTATATAAAGCAGCCATATCGTTTAATCGGTTTAGCCTGTTCTCTGTGAAGTAGTCAAGTAAGGTAACTAAGTAAGGTGGTATCTATCAACGTACCACAAGTCTGTAGTTGTACTCCAAAATTCCTGTGGAATCCGAGTGCTCTTTCCAGAGTATCGTCTGTAGAGTGTTTGAATAAGAAGAGTAGGACCGGACACTCTTGTCGAACGCCACTTGAAGTAGAGGATGCTTCATATAGCTGTCTGTGAGTGTGCACTCTGCACTCAATAGGTACACGGCGATTTCTTTAGTACTGTTTTGCGACGAAAGCAGCCCCAGTGGGCTTTTCGGGTGACTGGATCAGCGCTTTGGTCCGTAGGTACCACGACCGTTGGCCGAGAAGTGAGTGCCTGGGCTGCTATCTGTCGCAAGGTGAAAATATGGCTGATACACCCGCGATCAGCCCGGAAATCTATCTATTCTCATATGGTTATCCGTTGTTCGGAAGCCGTTACATTATGCGACCCGTGATCAGCTTAGAGACAATAGAAACAAGGTTAATACCTCTGTTGTTGTCACCTGATGTCCTGCCGCCTCTTTTGAAAATAGGCGACTGTTGACCAGCAACAATCATGAGGCACCTCTTCAGTCTCCTGTATGGAACGGAGGATTATGACAATTTGTTGTAGCTGATACGGCCTACGAGCGCCTAAACGGAAACGGAATAATGACCAATGAAACGGCGGATAATAGCACGACGAATAAAGATAATGAATAACGAGTACGGAGTATACGCGATCAGTTAGTCTCTTCCCATCCAACCCATCCACTCGAGGCCACTGCATGAACAGAGAGAAAGACTGACCTTCAAACAGAACTTTATATCGCTCGGCCCGAAGACAACATGGTCACAAACCCGTTCGTATTTATAGCGTTTGCGACTAGCAACAAGCAAGGTCAAAGGGAATGGACCTGACAGAATTCTAGAAAGTACAGTGTAGGCGTGTAGTCGGGATGACAACAACAGTTGGCAACAGGGGCTTAGGTCGTTCGTGAAGACCGGAGCAGTGCTTGACCATGACAGAGGTGAAGGTCACTTACAAATGAATTTTGTTACTTCTGGTCACACAGTATTTTCGGGGAACTGGCAACTTCCTGGACGTAGTTCAAGCAACGATCTTTCACCACCTTCTTTGAAGAGAGCTTGAAAACTAAAGTTCCCACTTAGGGCTTCATTACATTTCCATAATTTAAGCTCCAAAGCCACTTTATTTATTGACAGAGGATTTCAAAACTTTCCACATAATCTACATCATCCACAGACGAATGAATTGTTTCAGGCCAGTTGTATTGTCTTTCAAGGTTCTTAGCCCATCCGTCAACTCTCCGCAACAGGTTGTAACCTCATGAGTCATCATTTTCATATATAATTTCACCAACAACTTGTTAGCTGACAGATCAGCCACGAATTGGGGCGTAGCACCCAGCTGCTTCTCGACACAAAGCACCTCATCCATCTTATCGGATCACTCTTTGTAAGTTTGTATTTCAGTTCACAGCGGTCGTTATCGTATTACGAGTCGGATGGGACCAGTCGACGTTTCTGCGTAAGTTCCACTAAATCGTGACAAATCTACTTCTGTTGTGTCCGCGGTGCTCCTCTGGAAGAGACCTCTTTACAAGAGGTATGCATAGTTAAGATTTCTACCCAGTGCTCATTTGGATTGCTCTGCTGTTGTCGCCATGGCAGTGTAGTCGTCCGTGCTTTTAGACGTTTCGTATGCCTTCGTCACCCAAGTTCCTCTTTTGCGAATCCGTGATCTTTAAACAAACGGTTAAATGAGATGTGCACGAACGACATCATTATTTTACTCAAGGTGGTTACTTCAAAACGTACGGCAATCTTTAATGGAGTGGCGCCAGCGATACTTGACGGTGACGTAATCAGTTTACATCCATGTTTAAGTTATGGAGATTAATCTCCATGTGTTGCATTATCGTCATTTATGCTGAAAGGTGCACTCCAACAGATGGCCTTTTAGATGCGTAAAACTGTAACAGTCAGTATACCCTACAGCCGGACACCAAATATGCTGCCTAACCGCTCCTCCTCTGGAGTAAGACGACCAAATTGTACGTTCATTTTACAGGCGGGCAAAACGATTTTTGGTTCTTCGCGGAAGGTGGAAGAGGGCAGCGTAGAATGCATTCTTGACGATACCTGAACTACTGACCAACGTCAGAGGTCAATGCAGTCCCTACTCCAGCTTAACCGCGAGACTCGAGTTCGTCATCATCAGATACTGAAATATAACCGCTGATCCATAGCACTCTTCAGACGTGAATTCAAGTGAAGGACAACACTGGGATCGTAAGGGTGCGTCTCAGAGATACAGCATATATCCACGTTTATACTCGAGAGGGTGGTCATCAGAACAGTCTGCTGACCTATTTTCCGGGTTGCGGTGGTAAAAAGCACCACTGTTTATTGGTTGTCTTGGCTTAAAGAGTGATTTGAAGAGGGTAATTAACATTTGAGAATGAAGAAGATGAAAAAGAATGAACTGGTCTACCAGGATAACGGCAACTTTTGATTTTTCTCGGTCGTTTGAACTGCAAAAGGAGGTTAGCGTTAGGGACCCCACCCCGAATCTCTCGCTCAAAAGTTGGACTTGCGAGACGTCAGGATATAGGGTTTTCTTAGGGGACCCTACCTGGGGCAAATGACTAAAGAGTTTGACTCATTTGGTAGCGAGAGGCTTGCCCAGCCCGAGGGTGCAGCGACTAAATTGTTGATATCTGATTCTAACCTCTGCTGTGCTCAGTGAACGTACTGGAAGCTACACCGAGCTTTTTAATTATACCGAAAATTTTCTGACCGTATTGGATAATGCGCCGATGGTCATGGTCACCCGTTTTTCGATCGCAGTGCTCTTTTGTTTGGGAGTACCGTTTCTGCCTCCGTTCTTATTCGGAGGGCAACAGTGCCACAACAATGACAATAGTTCTACTGTATCCTCATGGGATCATGGCCCACTCGTTCGCGATCGGTAATGCGACATATAATCTTATGAAGGCAAGTGGTTTTCGTTTGATTGCTTCTCTTTGGCCTGTCTGATATTGTTGTATTTGAAAACAGTGAACTCCCGGTCAGCAGGCCCCCCCTCCCTCCGGATCGATGCAATACACAAGCCTAACCAGCAAGTCAAATTAGCAACAAAGATCCTGTTGCAAGCAGAATCGGGTTACGTTGCACTTTTATCTCTTTGAGAGTGACACGTTCCTCAGGAGTTGTGTTATGATCTGTCATGATGTGTGCATGCTTGGGTATGTTTAGTGTTTCAAGGTTAGGCGAGATTATTTATCTTCCTTCAAGTAGGTCCTAGCTGCGTGCTTTGGCGCGATAGCCATATTTTGGATTATCCTTCTATTCGGTGGGTAATTGGAGGTGGGAGACTATCGTATCTTCCCACACAAATATGACGTATCTGAATCGTTCGTATGCTTGATGTGTTCATGCCATGCCCGCGTACCGTGAAGTATAAGCGATCCTCCCATCAAGAATTGTGCAGATACAAGGGATGAATGGTCACCTTGATGTTATACAGCACTTACATACACCATTTTGGAGCGAACGTTAATGTTCAGTAGGTTTATACATCTCTACTTCTCACACTGTATGACTGGACACCTTACTGCCGTTCGATTACTGTCGCTGGGTTACATAAGTGATCCTTATTGTTAACATGAAAATCACAAGATTCAACGTTTTGTATATTAACTGGGTAGATATCGGGTTTTTTTTTTCCGTGGCAGAGGCGTAGTCAAATGGTATCTGTATAGTCCCTTCTGTCGGGAGTGTAGTTGTTTCTTTTAAGAATGTCCCAGGCGCGTCTTAGCTTCTTAGTGTCAGTTTACGGACGGATGTACACAGAGTGTTGGTCACATTGAAGTAACTCAACCTCTTCTTCAGGTGAATCGTAATTAGTTTATTTGACAGTTTCCCTTAACAACACTGGACCGGGTTTAATAAACCATTTCGGGAGAGTTGTTTTGGACGTGAATCTTCAGTTGTAGTGGACGAGCCTTTCACGGGGTGTAGCATTATTAGTTGCAGTACATAAAAGTGATCCGAAAAAATGTAGTAAGTTGAGACAAACGAATTTCCAGTGGTTGGTCGATATGTCCTGTTGAAGGTGCCGAGTTTGACTGGTGTCTGGGGGGACACTTAACGGTTCTTGTCGGTTATGCCAAAATGTCACGTTAATGTTTGCTCACCATCCTTCTGATCATGATTTGCATCAACAATGAACGTGAGACAAGTCCCTGGTATGCTTCCAGAATCATGAGGAGGATTCACCAAGTAGCGACCGGTTTTAGGAAGCGGTTTTGGTGCAGCGGAGTATCATGAGAGAAAAAGCTACGAAGACCACGGCCTAAAAGTTATGGCAACTGCTTTGTGAGTTGGGAATCACTCACAACTGATCGCAGCTGTTGCATTCCCCTAGACTTCAGTCAGCCCACTTACGAAAAGAATCACTATACCCGAGTTTTCGTCTTGTTAGAACTCCTCAGTAGTCAAGTCACATTAGTCGTAGTAATCGAGTGTAGTACTTCTACCCTTAAGAGACTGAACGGAATGTGGCAACTGCGATCAGTTATGAGTGGTGTTCAATTCGCATCAACTGAATCCCCTACTACTGGCCGGTAATAGCTTTAAACAGTTCATAATTGTTAGTAAACTATTAAGTTCATGTGTGTTATGAGGGCAGGATACTTTCTAGTTGTCTAGGCTAAATAAGAGGGTTAACTTTTAGGATTCGTCCGGAATCTTTATTTCAAACCAAACTTAAGCTGCAGTTCGACGAACTGAAGCACGCAGTTCGTAGTCACTTTTTGGGACTGGTGTCTAATAATTATGTTCTTACGTCCTTTACGTGGAGCCCTTTCATTCATAACGGCAGTTGGACCTTACGTAAAGTTGTGATGGAAACAGCGTAATAGTTCAAAGAGCCATCAGGGATGGCAGGTCGGCTGTGATAAAACCGCCCAACCGAGTTGACGCCTGCCTCCTGTTGCTGTGAATGAGTCATGATTTGTAAATGAGGTTAGACTGGGGCTCAGCCTTACCTCTTCTTCTCAGTGAGCAACGCTGCCGTACTATCAACTGTGAGCGTCTCGTTGATGCTTGTGTCAACGGTTAGCTTCCTGGTTGTAGTTTATCCAATATCCCCTGAGGGTCTCTCAGAATACAACGTCTGTTTGGCTTGCAGTCTTATCGTTCACTCGTGATGAGCAGTCCTACTCACATAATAAAAACTCAATTGATTAAAGGATTTGAAACACGTTGGGCTCCATGAAAAGAAGTTTGTTTATTCACTGGCTGATGCATAATCAGTGTACATTGAGTTTCAGTCATGTGTGGTAAATTTACTGCACTACCTGACAGTAATAAACTTAACCGTCTCTTCCACGACAGGCTCGGCCGCCGTAATGCGGAGGGCCGGCTTGGTTATGTTCGATGCTTCATTTTCGAGTGATATATACCGGGTACGGACATTAGGTTATTTGAACGATGTTAACCTCGTAGCATTACCAGTCGGGAACGTGTCATGTGATTGTTAAAGTAAGGATCTAGTGAGATTACTCAACTCTGAGTCCACTTGCACAACCAAGAATGTGGTATTGGGTACAGAAGGCAAACAAGGTGATAGTGCGAATGGTCTTCTGGGTAACTATATCTGTTTTACTCGCTGAGTAGGTTGTGAAATATTGGGACAGCTGACACCACAGGATAGTCAGAACTGAACCTAAAGTGCCTCGTTTTAGGTCGGTTGCTAATGTGGTCTTGTTCCCTGATTTACTAATTTTCATGCTACAAGACATGGTTGCAAACGGGTTTTTCAATTCATTTGATGTTCGGTCGATAGTTTAGTCGTTCTGCGCAATATATTTGTGCTCACTCATTTGTCTCGCAGATCAACCAACCTATCTTCAGTTAACAAATCCGACTGAAATCTATCTGGTGAGAGTCTCTCATTAACAACAATGATTATTTAGCTCGCAAACAGTCTGGTGGTTCAGTTGTCTTCAACCGTTCGACATCTATGAATGCCATGCTGAATAGCCCAATTTACCCAGTTAAAAAAGACGGCAATGCTGGTAATCGTGTGAATGTTTGCAGATAAATGTAAACTTAGGTGTGTGTGCCGTATCTGTTTCGGACGACTACAAATAGCTATACGTCGTCAGTGTTGTGAATTAGCCCTTGGTCATTCGTTATAAGTTAAAGCCGACCATACATCCAGCTGACTGAATGCCTGTTTGTCCATGTTTATGATGTCTTCAGCCTTGACTGTGTATCATTTTCGCCTATGAAATTCAGTCTTCTAGGTGGCTACCCTTGATGATAGCTCCACGTGGTCGATGTCTGTCAAACGTTATGGTTGTAGTAAAATGTCGTAGTGTTACTTTGTCGACATGGCTTTAGGCGAATTTATACCTGAGGTTGTAACGCTCAGGACCGATTAGCCAATAGGCGGTCGTCAGGCTTCATGCCTCCCAATCTACGTATGTTCAGTTTCTCCTTCTGACGTGTGCTGTTGTTCGTCTGTTCTTAAAATGTGGGACTTAATTGATGGAACAGTAAGTTGTCCGAGTTATATCAAGTCATTTTTTGGATAATCAGCTCAGGCCGTGGTTGGTAATTTTCCTACATGTTCGTCTTCTTAACGTTCATGGTTTACGATGGTACCGGACTAAAATGCGGCAAAGACACAGTGTAGTGTAAATGTTTGAAGTCCACTCCGAAAATGAGTCTCAAGCCTGTTCATAGCAGTGCTGTTCACCATGCGGCACATCATATATACATTGCCAAGTTTTTCTTACGATCGCAGTACGTTCAATGTGGAAATCAATGATGTAATTTTTGAACTATTTTGAAGTCCTTTTGTGTATACAAGGATGTTAATTGCTACTAATTGTTTCTACTCATCAGATGGAATGACTGCAATAGATGGCCGCATCCCTGTAGGTACCGAAGATGGAGAAACCTCTTTCTCGAGCGGTGATATGGAAAATGGTGATATACCTCAGAAGCGAATGAAGACTGAGGACCATTTTGAGGAATTCAGTAACATCGAAAAGGAGGACCAGTTGAAAGTGAAACCTGAGATGGAGCTGTCTGATATGTTAGCCGAAGAAGGTAAATGCACAAGGAAGGACTTGAGCGGGTCTGGTGAACAAATAACGGATGACGGCTCAATGCATGATTTTGATAAAAAGCCTGCAATATCGATTGGTTCGGCTTCCACTGCTTTGTTTGGACCTTCTTGGAGTAGCCTTCATCCGAGGCGAGGTGGTCATTCTCGTGATGACGCAATCCTTTTGGGCGATTCGGATGAAGAACAAGAAAAAGTGAGTATATCCCAAGTGGTTTGGCAGTTTGTTTGCCATCAGCGTTGCAGTATGTGAAAGCTGACATAGGTTAAGTGAAGTTGTTTAATACCACCGTCCGCCGAGCTTTGTGATAATTGCTGAATATTCGATCCTTAAGTTTATATCTCGTTTTTGAGTGTTGGTGGTGATTGGATGTGTTTAACCGACTCTCTTACCATCTTTTCTGTTCACTTTTCGTGTTATCCCAGCTAGACTGTGTCGTCTTAATTTATTATTTATGAGTTAAACGATCCTCTTTCAAACGGTTCCGTCCGTTACGTTTTATCTTGGGTCGCCTAATATTTATCGACGAACGAAGTAAAAAGGGATCATTTGTGAACTGTAGTTCACTTATCTCGTAGAGACCGCATATTCTTAATGAATATATTCTTCGATGTATTAGCCCTTTTCGTCGTGCGCTTCTCTATAGGAGTCAACACATAGACGTAAACATTTCCGGCGTGCGGCTGTGTCCGTGACAAGTATTGGTGCTAAAGTCACGTTCATGATTTTCTAGCGGGTTCTTAAATGTTTGATCATGACTTCAAATCATTCTTGTATGGCCCATTAAAACAACGGCTTGACAAAGTAGATTGATCGGATGGTTTTGTCCTAGCTGCTTCGTTATTACAAGTTCCGTACGGTTACGCTTCTCCTCTCTTCCTATACGGGGTTTGCTTTTTTCTTGATTGTGTGGCAGTTGTGCATCAGTGTGAACCACTGATGTATTGCTGTCTATGATGATGATGATGATGATTATGGTGATCGTCACGTTTCACAGTCTAGATTTGCCTAGCTAAAAAGTTAGTTGATCGCATGTGCCAAACGGGCGCTATACTTGCATAAACTGCATAGACGAAAACTGAACAGTCTGTTGTTTCGTTATGGTCCGCATTGTGAGTGGGTACGACCAGTTATCCGGGTCTGTCGTCAACCGAAGAACATGGCTCAAGAAACGTAACTGATGCTAAAATGATGAAAGGTTGGAACCACCCGTACGGGCTGATCACATTTAAGTGAAGTGTTATGGAGTAAAATTCACCCAAATTTCTCCCCCTTGTTTTTACGTCAGCCCGTTTCGCTTCATAGTCAGTCAAGCAAATCACGATTGTATAATGGAATGTGATAGGTTTTTTGGATGGCGACAGTTTGCTGTCATTTGGCTGATCTAAGAGTATGTGATGATTTTCCGATCAAATTTCGAAATATTCTAAACATTGGAATACGTCAAAAAGCACCCGAACTTAAGGCAAATGAAGAAAAGTATGGTTGACTTTGTCTGTCGCATGAAAACACACTGATCTCACTTGTATTAAACAGGACGATTCCATTCCCGAGCAATCGCATGTTTGTGGGGGGGGGCAAAAATATTTACGGTCTGCAGTGCACGTGGTATAAATAAGAGGATGTACAAATAATATGCATCATTGTTACTATGTGGATGGATTTGATCATCCCTATACGCAAAAACTCCCAACCAAGCAGTTGGTTTTTGTGTACTCCATGTATTGGACAAATGACAGGTAACTGACTTCAGTATTGCACATGTGTAACATGTGACGCAACGGACCAAATATTGCCTATCTGACCACGGTTCTCTTCGGACCACTGCGAATGCGATGCGCTTGTTCCTCCTTTGAGAATGTGAATAGAACCATCGTATATGGCAAAACCCATAACTGGAGAATCTCATTAATTGTATGCTTGAACGATCAACACATAGAGCAGTTAATCCCTGATTTTGGAGCAGTTGATAGGAACACTGTTAGCAACTTTCCACAGAACCAGTCTCGTTCTAAACATCTCCGTTGGACTTCACTGATTTGGTTCAGAACAGTATAATGTAGTAAATGCCTTACGCCTATCAAGTTGCATAATGCAAAAATTATCCACGATAGGCTGTAGAGAAGGAAAGCGTGCCCGTGTCCTCTCATAAGTTCTGCACTCTCTCGGCTGTTGCTCAGATTATGCTTTTCGTGGTATGCATATCGATATGGTGCAGCACCAATTCCCATTTTTCGTTATCTATGGAGATATCCGAGCGTTCAGGCTGTCAGGGAACTGAGAAACATGAATTTCGGTGGGTATGAGTTGCGTTGGAACACAATATTTGAAGTGTTACGGGCAGATGACCCGTACAAAGCCGATCTCGTTTGGAGGAAACAGCATCGCGTCATGTTGACCGGGACCGGTGTTGTTCCTTGTTGAACAGTAAGATCCAGAGCACGAAATAAGAGAACTGATTGCCAAACTATTGCAAATGTTCTATTTCATGTATACCTGGTCGAGTGGTCACACCGTGTGATCCATTACCATGGAAATATTGGAGCGTTCAGCCGAACACTGTTGAAGAATATGAAAAGGTTGCCGGCCAAAAGCGATGAGTCTCGTTAGTCAACTGCAACACAGTTTGTACTGACTCCTGAGAGAATCCTAACAATAATCTTGACTACGCAGTAGCTAAGTGTTTTTTTAAACTATTTGGACAAGCACAATGGCCAGCAGCTGACTCATCGCATCGGCTTGATTATTGTAGTTCCTCAATGTCTGAAGATATTGTGAAGGTGGATTATGGGGAGCCTGATGCATAATCAGCTTAAATGAACGTGGATGTTTGTTGACATGTGGTTCGGTTCTAAGGTGGCTTCCTCAGTTCATCCACGTTGTGCCTGTTTGAGCGGATTCTCAATAACACCAAGCGTTTGACTGGTCGTTTTTGCCTGGAAGTTTAACTCGACCTTGTGTGTGACAAACTGACTGGTGTGCGAATGTTAGGTGGGCCTTTAGTCCAGTCACTCCTCGTACATAAATATTTCCTGTCTCCCATCGGTCTTCGTTCTGGTGTGCTGGATACTGATAACTCGCTTCTGGTTTCTCCTTTCGTCAACCATACAATCGTCGTCCACTCACTTTTTAGTATCCCTTTCATTACCAAGTCATCAAGCATTACTTCTTACATTGTACTGATCAACGGTGTATACACCCTTACCAAATCTTAGCAGCCCCCTCTACGATTTCCTCGATCTCCGTAAGATCTTCATTTCTTATTTCATGCGACCCACTGAGGCGATGGACGTCGTCCTCAGTTTGACTGCCTCCTCCGTTGACGAAATAAACGCACGTTTATAGAGCCTGAACAGCTCATCTTCTGTTGGTTTCACATATAGCGTGAGCGTTGTAGTCGTTAGGTTCAGAACGACCGACCAGGGCCGACGTCCGCAATTGCATTTCGACACTCAAGTGCAATAGGGATGTTGACCCAGATGACCTCCTGTCGGCACTTTTCAATGAACGTAGAAACCTTAACTCCTCGGCTTAGGTTTGTGCGGACGACGGAGAACATTCCCCGTATTCAAGAAAAGTGTACAGGACTCTTGCGAAATCCGTTGGAGTGTTAGTTTGAAGCCAGTCATTACTAAAGTTCTAATTTCTGTTATACGTCGTGGGCCTACTGCTGCTCATGGAGGCAGATATTAGGATGGAACAGACAGGACGTCGTCGTGGACGGGGATGAATTAATCAAGTTTCCACTCCCAGCCAAATTCCGAAGCAGCGTCGTGCGTGCCACCGGCCAGCAGACCTCATTTTTGTCGCCTCTACAGGTGCGTTTGATTCGGTCGTTAAAACATGGCGGAGTACCGAACAGCGCGTTATTACCATACACTAGCTCGGGTTAGAGTTCACGGTGAACTAACTGACAGTTTCAGCACAAACAATGCTAGACGTTATTTCACACTCTACTAATTACTTTGGGATGCGCTTCGCAGCCACAAGATGCAGTGCTTCTGCAAGGTTGGCGTGATTACGTTGATTTATTGTTGGTTAATGAAGTTATGGAGGTTGTTGACCGGCTTGTGTACCTGGAAGCTGCATTAGCGGCGGTGGAAGTGTGGGGAATGAAATAGAGGCATAATATCTAAGACTAGGGCGGTGTTTACTAAGTTAGGACATTTCTGGCGACAGAGGTATTTCTCTGAAACTTAAGTCATCATCATCATCATCATGGATAGCTTAAAGGTCGCGTATATAAGGCGATAGTGAGAGCTTTGTTACATTACAGCAGCGAAACTTGGTCGCGCAGGGTGGAAGATGTGAAAGTATTTCATTATCAGTGTCTGCGTTTTTCCGCTCGTATCGGGTGGCACAAACATGCAAGCAACGAAAAGGCTGAAAAGCGGGTATTTTGGTGATGGAGTTATCCGGTTCAAACATTACGTTTATAAAGACCTAGAGAGCTAGGCAGTGTATTTAAGATATAAACTAATCGTCTGTCTCATCGGGCAATTTCTGCAGGTACTGCGGCCAACTGGCATAAGATGCCAGGTGGACAGATGACAACCTGGCGTAGAGAAATGAAGTCGTTCACCGAGGGGTTAGCCACTGTAAATCTCGTTCGTCTCCCAGGCTGGGGACCGCGTGACTCACAGAATCAGTTGCTGGAAACGTTCGAAGGGATGGCGATTACTCGGGCCCGGTGCCCTAAATGCTGTCAATCTGTGGGCTGGTGTCGCCTGTCCGACTGTCGTGCTCACTTAAATCGCTGACTAGAAGCGATATCCGAAATGACGGTGTGTTGAAGTTAGTGGTATGCCTGCACCCATACCATATCTAATCCTTCCACTTAATCTTTTTCGTATTAATTTCTAACCGTTTTGGTGACGTTTTTCTCCAGAACGTTCCACTTCATTGTTAAGATCATTGGCGGCTTGATCCACATTACCCTCCAGTTAGGTTCAACTTCGTTGTGATGTTCATGACTGACGCGGACCAATGAAACCCAGGCGGAACTTATCTTGCTGACCATGCATTACTTCCACTTATAGTTCGGTTGTTTGTTTGCAAAGTGTTGACACCTTGATGTTAGATGTTTGACTATAGACTTAGTTGTTTTTAGTGGTCAGGTTCCCTCATCTTTTTTTGTTTGCTAGAGTCTGGTTTCTTTGCTCCACGGTTGTGTGGCAATTTAGCGTAAGCGAGGACCACTGATGTATTGCTTTCTACGATATTGATGATTATATGGATTGAAGGGATAGAAATTCTTCATTTTCCAAAGTGTCTCTCAGCTTTTGGATGTTTTTTGTCATACAACTTTCTACACTATTGTTGATATTCATTCTAGCCCGCAGATTCCATGATAATCGAACTGAGCGATGGAGATGAGGACGATGAGCCAGACTACGAGACGGAGATATGCGAGCTGCAGGACGCTGCAAATTTGGCTGATGAACACGGTCGTGTGATTATAAACCCAAACCGAGATGTTGAAACAGAGCCGGAAATATGCCTTCCACCGCGCATAGCCAGGGTAATCAAACCGCATCAGGTAGGTTATTATCTATGGTTATTGACTGTGACCCCGATCAGTGATGTACCCGGTTATTTTCAGTGTCTTCATCCTCCTGGGTCTCCTTCTTTGCTGTTCCCTTTACATATTTGCTATTCCTTGTTTTAGGCGGTTGATCTTGAACCTGACCGGATAGATCTGACTCATATCGCGGGAAATTCTGTGATGAAAATGCTAAAAGTTATACTGTGCAAACCAGTATTGATTAAATGAGCTAACAGTAGTCGGATTGTTTTCATCTCTTGAACTACGGCATGTCACGGAAACCGTAGGTTTCATCAAGCCGTTTTGGTTATCAGAGGGTTACTAAACTGGCAGATGACATCAAAGAATTATCGAGATTTTTTTGTTCTGCAATCACTTCGCTGCTTGATCACCCGTGATTTTTTCCACCTACTGGTAGTCTCGATGTCCAGTGTCCGGTTCAGTAAACACCCATTTGGCATGTTGGGTGGGTGCCCCAACCGTCGCTGATTGGATTTCTGTCAGTGACATAATTGCTCGTGTTTGTGGGGTGTTTCAAAATGTGTGCGAATTCACATTATGGTTGTCTACACTATCATCAAACTTGATGGGACGGACAGCAAAGGTTGTGGCAACAAATGAATTAGGCTTCTGATTGATAGGTATATAACAGTTAAGTTTGGGCCAGGTTTTTTGGATAATCAGGCTTCACCTTACTTTTTAATTGGGGATTGTTCGTTTATCCACATTTGTATGACAGTTGTGCATTGATGCGAACCGTTGATATACTACCTTATCTGATAACGGTTATAGCGGTTGGAAGGAGGTAGTGGAAGAGGGAGAGAGAGAAGATAGGAATGCCAAGGGCGACGGGTTTTCTTGTTATCCTTTCAGATATCGCCGTAGCTCTACTGCAGACTGACAAGATGCCAGTAACCGAGCACTTAAAACGGACCAACATACTGTCTTTACAGTTTTGAGTTGTGTAGTGCATTCCTTGTCAGTCAGTTCAACTTATTCACAATGGTGCACATGTGTTCAGTGGAAGACTTACGTTATTGTCACGATCATCACATTACACCGGTGGCATTACACCGGGGGTTCACACTGGATACCGAACTGTCGTACAACCGTGAAAAGAATATACTCTAGTCTAAATACAGATGGACGGAGAAGGATTTTACCTAATTCTTGAAATTTGTGTTTAACTTCAAGTAACCAACGTTCCAGTAGTAGTATGTGGTAGTCAATACAGAGTTGTAAGTGAGGGTAGGTTGGCATCTGCGGAGCATCTTAGCGGCTTTTATCGACTCTCTTCACTGACTGTAACTTCTTCGCAGACGGCTTCGTTACAACGATGCCGGTAAGGTAGGGGTTCGGTACAGACTAGCAAACGATGAATGAGTATTTTTAGTACATTATTCACCATCTACACCTGTGTTTTTAAGGGTTTGTCTTAGTGAACGTGGTCGATCCTCACAGTCAGGATTACGTCATCCAGTCTCCTAGTTGCCTGGTTGCTGGTGTCATCCGGTTAGCGCGATCGAGTACAAACATCCATAGTCAAGAGCCTGATATTATCAATTTCCGGTGACCACCGTAAAGTAGAATTTTTCTAACTTTCGTTCTGTGAATATGACTCGTACATGTGAGTTTTTTGGTCCCAAGGTGACCTTAAGCTGTACAACAATGCGCTGACCTTGGAAATACAGGCTGCGATCTCACTCCATACTCTCTTCGCTCGGACCACAGCTTCTTTAGTGCACGAACTGGTTGGAATTTTCGTGCAGCACCTTGCAGTCTGAGGCTGCTAAAGCACATCGAACGGGATACATTGTGCGAGAACATTTGCGCCTGGTGAAACTTGTCAGATGACAATCTTCTGTTCGGCGCAGTTCAGGTCGATAATTTTTCCACCGAGAGGTACATTGGTGGCTGGGTCCTGTGAATACTGTAGACACTCCCACATTATTTCCTCGATGACAGGTGAGGGATGGGTCTAGTAGTTCCTCTTTAATCTTGTCTCAAGCCGAAGTGTTAGAATAGGGCGTGGACGATGTTGACATCCTGGGTCAGCAATTCTCCACTTGTTAACGGTACGTCTGACACTGTCTCAGGGTTTATTTGGTTAAGAGTAAAATCCTTATCTACACGTCCTCGCCATGTGCGGAATCCCGCCTGCCTTTTCTCCATCCCGGCTTCTCAAGCCTAGGTTTGTTGACAGTATGTGATGGACTCCAAAATGCTGGTTATGACAATGTTCTGTCAGTTCTGTAACACAGATGTCTCCAGCTCCTTGGCAGTTAGAACCATAGTAGACTAACCGCCGTTAATACTTACATTCTCGTTTTTCCAAACACTTTGGAACAGACTAAGTGAGGTATCCACTGATGCCTTATTACCTTTGATTAATGGCAACACCAGAACGTGCTGGGCAGCTGCTTTGAGCAGTTTCAGGCCTGTGTGGTGATCGTGATTTGAGTGGGCAGTTGTGGACTGACAGTGTGAGGCATAACCTCGAAAGCGTGTGATGGTAGAGAAATTGAAGTGAATGGTACTTCCTGGACTGCCTCTCGAAGTGTTCCGCTTAGCGTGTTTGCCTTGTTTTCTTTTACGAATAGGTGTACCACCTATCTCTTTGACGGCTTTATCGATGAATGACTTCTGAGGACCCTCAGTACCAACAATTTGAAGCAACTTACCCACATTCCATGGTGCAAAGATGGTCTTCATTTCACTGGCTTCTTTGGTTGGTTAGGTTTTCTAGTCTGCGATCTTTCTAACATCCCTTCTCAGTCCACTTGAATTGTCAGTAGAGATTTTCTTCCAACTTATGCCGCCTCTAAGAAATTCTCTGAGATCTGGTGTTTATTTTCCTCACTAATAATCGTATCACATCAGCTGCACTCATTTATCATTGTTTGTGAAATCTGAGGCTATAACACGCTAAAATCTAGATAATTTAGATGAATAAGGTTGCGTTCGAAAGTTATCTGGTTAGCGTACCTTACCAAAACCTAAGTGATTCCTTAAATTATCAACCCCTATGATTGGTGGGAATGTTATCCGGCAAATCGAGGAATGAGTTGACTGCGGATAACAACGTGGTCTGAGTCCGCCTATATGTTTTAGTGGGATCGACAGTCCGAGATGGTGCCGCCATGTTCATCACTTACAACAACATGATCTGCAAAAGATGATGGAGAAGGAGGCTACTAAAATGTACATCGACACGCGTTTTCTTAGGACTATTGTTTTATCCAAAAAGCCACTGGCGCCAATTGCGTGAGCCGATTTACTCGACACATTTAGCAGACAAACAGTTTCTCGTGCGTTGGCTATCTTGATTTTTATTCATTTGACTAGTACTCGAATGGGTGTATATTCCGGTTCTAGTCAGGAATTTCTGTTCACAAGACGATTGGCGATGTCATCTGTCTTTTGAGAATCAGTGGAATAGTCCTCACTGCATCTTTCAATAACTCGTTATTCATCGATATCATAAATGGTCCATAACACTCTATCTGTTGTGTTGGTTGCTGCGTAGGACGTTACATCATCTTCATCCCAAGCTCGAAGCTCTTCATGTCTGAAGGTCGTATTCAGGGTCAGTTGGTATGTACCACCTCATTACATTTTTCCGATCTTCGTCCGACTCTTCGTAATAGTTAGAAGTCGCGTTCCTTCCGCGTTCAGTTTCCAGGTCAGGATCTTAACGTAGTTTATTTGATGGCGTTGCTGTTGTGAACTGAGTTTCTCTTTATGGAGTCCTTTATTTCGGATCTTCGTTCCCTCTACTAATAAATCTGCTATCGTTTACTCGTAAGTAATAAAGGATTTTTATTCACTACAGATTGAACACTTACAATTAATCCCAACCGTCGCATTCCCATAAACTTTTTCTGCCATCCCCTTTCGAAAGGAAGAGTCACCTTCGAATTTGGCTCTAGTTGAGTCTCGTTAGTAGAATATATCTTTGCCACTGTCGGGATTATAATTGCGGGCACGTCTTCATGAAACAACTATTTTGACCGCTATACCGTAAACCTTATATTAATCACTACCGATCTATCATATGAAAACTCTCAGCCACACTTGCTTGTGAGTAGTGCTCGTATTGACCGATCACCTCAGTAGAAGACAGTAAATGTCTTGCTAACTCCAATCGATCACCCTCGACAATGACTTCTCTCCAAGTCAAACTCGTAGAAATTCTTGAAATTGTTGAATAGTATTTCGTTTACCACTAAACAGGGGATTTTTTGGTCAGTGTGCGTGAAGCAGCGTTCACAGTGGACATGGGCTTAGTCTTAGCGTTGTGATTCCACCAATGTCTCTGGATCTTGCCCCAATATCAAACTCTACTCTCCTAGCATAACTAACTCTTCGAAATTCCTCCTTCCCAATGGTTTGTGATAAACAGTCCGCTCTCTGATTTTCATCTTCCGGCACATGTCTGTGAAACTATACTCTTTCAGACAAGCTAAGTGACATACCAGCCTTTTTATCTTATGTCCCTCGTCGTCTTAATTAATGTCAGCGATTTAGAGTCGGTCTCTGTATGAAAATATTGACCTAAAAAAGCAACGACCTCCATGCATACAACGCGCAGTCTATCGCCAACTGATTGTCATTTGAAACACTGAGTTCCCTTCAACCACTTCTTCAGAGCAGAGAGAAGATATATATTGCGATGTGTTAGTATTTCGTTTACTCTCATCAGTTGCAAACGTAAAACTTGCCAGTTACATACATCATACAGATAAGGGCATACAGGGAATTAGACACGCTTACACGCACATCAGATGTTACGTAATCACGACCACGGCAACACGGTAGGTTGCCCCAACCACTTTTGCGCAAAAAAAATCTATTGGTAAATTGTGATAGGTATCGTTCCACAGAAAGCCAATAACTTTGGGTTTCGATTGCACAGCAGTATCTTGATTGAATTTAATGGGTCAGCTTGGTGATCTGTCGTCATAAAATGTTTAACAATCGATGACGTTGGATTTTGAGCAGTCAGTTCACCGAGTTGAATTTAGTGCGTCGTCAGTCATTCAACCACTTCGGGATGTGTTCGGCGACTCGCTTGATAGTTGTCGATCTGTTCTGCCTATGTAAACGTCATTGCAACTGAACTAGTATACAACAAGGGAGACAGAAAAGTATGACGAACTACTTTCGCGGTCGTGGAGAACCGATCGTTTGATGGTTTGAACTAAGCGCAACCGGGCAGCCGCATATTTCCAGCCAGGACAGATTTTAATTTGCGCTTTATGTCGTTGACTAGATGATGACCTTTGAATGGCAAGAATAGGAAAACATCTTTCTTCTGAACCGTCAGTATGGGTCCAGTGCTTTTCCTAATCGTATTGTGTGCCTCGATTTATTTATGTATATCCATTTGCTAGTAAGGTTTATCTCAGCAACTCCTGTTCTGTTTGAAGTGTGTCAAGGGTACAAATACGCCCAGCTCTATGAAACAGTGTCTTAACCAAACTCGGTTTGTACGCAATGGAAGCAAAACTGGAAAACTGACAATATTAACCACCACAATGTTGCTTTACCGTAAACTGAGCACTGTAGCGTGCCACTCGCACGTATAGTCATGAGTGCACCAGAGCGATCTAGTGTTGGCTCAATTTGACCGCCTACTTACGCTTCACCCAAACCGCCTTTATTTTGACATATCAGCCTAGTATTTCATTACGGAAACCGTGGGTTGATCTTTAGAGAGCTGCTAACTACTAGTAGAAGGCAGCCTGCTATCGGCGAGAACGTGCGCGGACGCTACGAACACACATCAGAGAGTCCATTGGTTAGATCCTGGTCTGACTGAACCCGAATCACAATACCCTTAGCTTGCTATCACTGGCTGTCGCACTTTCGACATTCTTTCTTCCGTCCTGCTTAGAGCTTGACCAATTCCAGCCTGATTAGCAGCGATCACGAGTTGTGTACAGTCACATTCTAGTGGAGAACGAATGTGCCTTCAAGTCAACTCACAGTGTGATGCTCGAAATTCTGGTTTCTGAGGGTTGGCAGACATCGAATTTCCATCTGTTTGTTCGAGAGCACAGGCATTATAACGTAGATTTTATGTATTCTTAGTCCAACCGATGGACTAATGAGTATAGAGACATGCAAGTTTCGTTCGTCTGGAGAAGTGAAGTTAGGGTAGTCGGAACTTGACAGCCACTCTTCGTCTGAGATTTATACAACAGGTATAAGTAAGTGATAGCTTGGGTCTAAGAACTAAGTTAGAAGAGATCATCATCATCAATAACAACAAACAGACCAATACCCCAGTCGTTCTCGTTAATGCTTAAGTGCCCCACAACTATGAAAAAAGCCCTGGTTAAGAAAAAGGAAAAAAAGAGTGGAGAGGACCTGACTGCTGGGAATAGCTACTATTCTCAAACGTTCAACTCGAAGGTGTCCATGTCTTTGCAACCAAACATCTGAGCTATAATTCAAAGTAAGGAATCGTCAGCTTCCCCCGCCCCGCGTCTCTAAGTTCATCCTTACCGTTCGGCCAAATGACGTCAAAATTCACGCCGCTTAGTCGCTTTGTCACTATCTCACCCAAGTCTCCTACGCTGTGAGTCAAGGGGACCACATCTTGGTGTACGAAACTGACTTGCAGTGGCTAACCCCTTGGTGAACTACTTCATTTCTCTACACTTGATCGTCTGTCTACCTCGCATCCTATGCCTGACGACCGCAACAGCGGCAGAAAGTGCCCGGTAAAAAAGACGGATGGGTGGCATCCTTAATATATGGCCTAACTATCTAACTCTGTACAGACTTGAAAACTGAACAAAAGGACTCACTTGGTTTATCAATGCCAGATACCAGCTTCTTAACCTCTTCGTTACTTACCCGTTGTTGCGAGCGAGTGAACGCAAATTTTGTTGATCAGGTACCTGAAGACAATTAACGTGGTCAGGTTTCACAGCCGTAAAATGACGTAACCCTCACAGTAGCCGTTTAATTGCGACCCCTAAGCTTCAGGGATGCTTGTCTAGCACCAGAACTCTGCTGTTTTGTTGAATACCGTCCCAGCTTCATGGATACGAATTGCTATTTCACTCCCTATGCCGCCATCGTCAAAGATACAATTCCATAAGTACACAACTCGGTCAACAACCTCTATAACTCCATTATCTAACATTAAATCTACGTAATTACAGCAATAACCTTGCGGAGGCACTTTGCGCTTTGGTCCTGCAAAGTACACTCAGAAGTAGTTGACGAGATGCGAAATAGCATCCAGCATTGTTTTTGCTACTCGAAACTTGCCAAGCCTTGACACTTTGTCAGCGTCCGATGGAGTTTTATCTTACCGTAAAAGAGACTAGGCGAGGCTCTGTCTTTTGCGTATTTCGGATTGGCCAGATCACTTTCTACAAAAAGCTTCGTAGCAGAGTCATTTAGATTCGAAAACTCTTTGTTTGTGAAGTTATCCATAACTCACTTGGGCATGAAGTGAACTCTGTCAGAAGTGAAAAGATCCCGGGGCAGTCGCCCATTCTTTTTACTCTGCTTGCACAGTATATCCCTACGCTCATAGTTACACATTTATCTGGAAGCCGGTTTGTGAAACCAGATCTTTCATTTACCAGAAATAAGTTCTTTCCTTTTCAGCTCTGAGCTATGCCCAGTGATGTTGCTCGTTTTGTTGTCAGTTTGTATAGGAACGAAACAGTTGTGGCGGCACCCACTGTGCTATCTTGCTTCATCTCGCGAATTGGCTCTTTCTTTCAAACAGCTGAACCATAATGGTAACATTTACGCATCTAAACACAGTTTGCTTGATTCTTTCCTAATTTCATCATTTTCAGGTTTTGTTCGTCATGACGGCTTCAGCTCGCTGGACGAACGAAGCATACAGGAGCTTGCATACAAAGCGTGAATGTGTTTGACACTCATTACTCAGCGTGCACTTCGTAACCCCGTCGTAACATGTCGGCGCAATCTGACATGTTTCGTTGATTGTGAGAGCCGACTGTGAAACATTTAAGGGTTAATTCATATTCCATTATGAGCGGTTTGTTGAACAGTCCTGATAAAACATTTTTCTCACTGTAGTCTTATATACGTAATCTCTGGGTTTCGTCAGAAGTAAACCAGATTAGCGGAGATTACCGTCTTCTCATTAATACCTATCTTCATTTCATTTATATGTTTGTCGCTGCTTAAGTGCACTTTTCGGTCAGCGACTTCCAACGAACTCAATATATCTGCCAATACAGCAGTCCCAATGTAGATTGTACGTTGATGGTGTAGAGTTTATCTTGGGGTACTTCAGACTTGGCGCAACATTATCCACCGTTTTCTGGTCTCCCTGAAAGTGGTCGGGCGGCAGCATTTTACTTTCTACTTTGTCAAGGTCTGTTATCTTCCGCAGATGCGCTGACATCCTGTGAGTTCTTGAAACATTCCACTGTTTCGTCCGTGGTTAAAGTGAGCAAATGAGCGGCTTTGGCACAAGTCGCTTATGGTGCCAAATCTGTTCTTCGTACACACTGGTCAAATCCGAAGCTCCGGAACAGGAGTTTTTCTCATATGCTTGCATGCTTGGTCGTTATCTCCCTGCGTTTAATTGACTCTGAAGGTGCAGATTAATCCAGTCAGCCGAATGCCACTATGCACTGAGGAGTGCCGTCGATTGCTGACCGATGATATGCAATATGCTGTTCCATATTTGGGCTAAATGACTGTCTGATCTGTACATTACACTTCAGAAGAATCCTTGTCTATTCTGTACAAGTTGAATTCGCACCTTGATTGGCTCGTTCGTTCGTGAGCTGTTTTCAGACTGTGATGTAGGTATGCGTGCACATGCATGCTCAGTTTGATTTTTGTTTTCAGTTTTCACGCAGTGCATTTTCACGCTTGGTTAGGTTTTCCTTGTTTGAGTTGACTTTTGTACGTTCACGGGGACAACTGCACTGAAGAATCTGACCATACGTTGTACTAGTCTGTTTCCTATGGACACCCTCATTTCTTGTCTCGTGTATGGTCATGTAGCTAGGTGCTCCGGGTTTCTCGGACCAGTCCCTTCGCGCTATATCAAAAATCGTCCCAATTATAGTCCATACCTTAAAGCAGGCCATACAACATGTATTCTTTTTCTGTGTCAGCGTTTTCCACGCTTGGGTGTTCATCTGCATTGGACTTCGAGAATTCGCGAAGGTATATCAGCAGGAACTGATAATTAATCACTCACAGTCGTTCACTTGGAGTCTGTTAGCCTGTAACACAACCATCTTCCGTTCTTCATTGTCGGTGTTTATTTTCTCTGACTGTTTTCTTCGCGTTTGTCTTGGGCTATGAAATAGCTTCCAGTAGGGTTAACCATTTTGTTGTTCCGTTTGTGGTTTACAATTACCCGCGCAGTAACTGCAACAGTGACTGTCCAGCGTTTGATCCATCTGAGCCGAAGCTGTTTGCATTGTATCTATCTAAGTTTGTTTAGTCCCTCATTATCCGATCCACTTGAGATCTCACGAGTCACATTGTGACGGGCATCAGTGTGATTTTTGGACAGATATATCGGGTTCGTCATTTTTGTTCAGAAGATCACTGCGGTTCAGTTGGAACCTACATACTTGTCTTTTTGTTTATTCATTTACTAGGTGAGTGGCATCCGTTTTCTGTACGACAATCTGATCGAAAGTTTATCTCGATTTGAGACCACCGAGGGATTCGGATGCATTCTAGCACACAGTATGGGACTTGGGAAAACCATCCAAATCATCGGCTTTCTGGAGACGATCTTTCGTCACTGCGGTGCTAAACGAGTCCTCGTGATTGTACCCATCAATACCATTCAGGTGGGTGTTTTCTTTTTGGATATCTTTATAAAAAGATTTCCTGTGGGCTGTCTACAATCTACCGTGATGCGCACAGTGCCGTTTATGAGTGTTCACCTCGTTTTGTCCGAATTCTCGCAATAGCTTCCAGGAAATTCCATTCTTCTTCGCCAGTCGAATATGGACGTCAACTGTCAGCCTTAATGTTTGCGTTTTGCAATATAACAATTTATACGTAAACCTCGGACTGACCGACCAAAACTTATCCGGTTAAATCGATTTGGTCGTGTTGTTCACTGCGACGGTGCTTACCAAGGCTGATCAGCGCTGGTCAGACAATGACTTCACTAGTAGGCAATAGAAGGCTGATTATACTTGTGAGCCTGGATCTTATTATTGTGGCAGTCCACCTTAGGTATGTCACTTAGGTGTGTCAGTCGTGCGACCCAGTTGTTGTCATTGTTGGTCACTCCTGCTTTGGCACTTTCATCGTTGACCTTATGCTCCGTGGTTGTTTGTTATGTTTCTGACTCTCCACATTGAAACTAAAACTGTTTCAGTAGTAGTGTGAGTATAGCATACAGAAACCTTGTTTGTAAACGGCATCAACTCCTAATATGATGCTTTGCAATTGTCTGTTCTTAGTGTTCGCGTGAGCTATTTGCTGATCCACGCTTACACCAGTCGGCGCGCCATCCGCGGGCTAACACATTCTACTTTATTATTACTCAACGGAATCGTTTCAGATTGACAATAGCAGATGTCCCACAGTATTCTGTTCTATCCCTTGCTTTGGTTCGCTGTTGCTGGGTTCTCTATGATCTAAGAGGTAATGACCATCAGTCACTTTTGGTAAGGTGTAAATAACTCAATCGCCCTTGAACACCAATCACGTAATCGTTTATGTCAGGCTAACCCTACTCTGGGGAACGCGAAATAACGTTTAGCGTTGTTTGTGCCGCCTGAAAGTTGTCAAACAGCAACACCTTGTCGTCAGCATAATCAAGATCAGTCAGTCTTCCGCCAGGTAGGAGGTCCACACCAGCATCATTCGAGTGCCGCAGACAGTTCTCCATTATTTTCATCCATAACGAAATTGAACAAAAATGGTGAAAAGAAGCAGCCTTGACGTACGCCGTTCATGGTGCTGAAACTGTCAGACAGCTCACCGTAAACCCTAATCTGAGCCGAAGTATGGGACTAAAGTGCCGACAGTATGTTCACATACTTGGTCGGTACACCTCTGCGTTTAAGCGACTCTAAAGTGTAGATCGATCTACCGAATCGAACGCATCTTTATAGTCGAGAAATATGGCAATTGTTGGCCGGCGGTATACATGACGCTGCTTCAAAATCTGACGAAGGGTAAAAATATGACCCATACATTCCCCCAGGACAAAACCCTGCCTGTTCTTCTCTAATGTTTAACTCTCGAGCTGCAGTGAGTCGACGAAATATAATGGAGGCCAGAACCCTAGAAATGACTGGGGTCGAACTAATTCCTCTATGGTTTTCGCTAGAACTCGTGATACCTTTCTTGAATATAGGAACTATTATCGCGTGACCCCAGCACGGAAGGATGGTCTACGTCGTCCACACAAGTTGAAACAGCTGAGTCAAGGCCTCAAAAAACACCTCTCCACCTTCTTTAAAAAGTACTGGTACCAGATCATCTGGACTGGCAACCTTATTACGATTGAGAGCCGAGATGCAATTGCGAACCTCAGTCTCAGTGGGTGGTTCTAAATCTACCGACCGGGGCGTTATATCACAAGTTTGTGGAGACAGCACGGTCGAAGCAGAAGGACTGCTAAATTGACCCTCAGAGTGTTCTACCCAACGCTATCTGCTATCTGCCTCGCTGATAGCTTCACTGACAGACGGTCGCCTGGGACCAGTTGCACGGATCAGCTTAAATAGTTCGCTGGTGTTCCCTAAGTTGAAAACGATTTCTATTTCCTTAACCGTTTCCACCAACCATGCCTCACGATCAGCCTTTAGACTACGTTTCAGCTTCTTACGAATATCTCTTCTAGACTTATTATGTAAACTACCAGAAAGAATTTTCCGTCTGGCTTCTAACAATTCCAGAGATTTCTCTGAAATCCATTGCTTGCTAAACTTATGTACCTCTGTGCCGCATGCTATAGTACCTATTTTCTGAATAGCTTGTGAGATTTGTGTCCAGCAGCTATTAGGATCTTCGGAGTGAGTACCACTAAGGCAGCTTTCTAAGCTGATTTGGTACTTACGCTTTACCGATGGTAAAGCCAGTTTCTCAACACCCAGCCGTTGCTGTTGGTGGAGTCGTTGACCAACAAAAGTAAGAACAAAACGACAATATACCAATGCATGATCTGAGTCCATGTGCGTGCTCCAATAAGAACGACAGTCTTGAATGGAACCACGCCACCTATAACTAACAGCTATGTGGTCTATCTGAGACCATGCCTGATTCGGAGAAAGCGGGCACCAAGTATAGCAATGACGTGAACGATGCCTGAAACTAGTGCTGGCTAAAAATAGCTTATACTCAGCGCACAAATGCAACGATCGCCCGCGATTATCTGACCGATGTGACGATATCTCAAACCTGCCACCTAAACGAGATTCGGCCTCACCAAGGCGGCCGATCTGAGCATTCATATCTCCCGCCAGAACGACTATATCAGAGCTACGTGTCGACCGAAGGAGAGCGGCCAGATCCGAGTAAAACGCGTCTTTGACGCCAACGTCACCACAGTCAGTAGGAGAGTGAGCAGACACAATGAATAAATTTCTGAAAGTCTTGCGTCTAGAGTTGACCTTAACGGAACCTGCCAAGCGGACAGCACAAAGTCTACTATTAACAGGAATCTAATCTATCATTGCGGTTGCAGTCGTCGAGCTAAGGACTATACCTACCCCAGCCTGACCTGTAACAATGGTTGTGGAGTCACCCGAAGTGTATAAACAATATCGGGTCGACAGTGTGGGTGCTGTTAGTTCCATACACTGACTACTGTCCCAAATTCTAGTTCCCAAGATATAGCAGATGTCGACATGCAATGAGTCTAACGTTTGTGCAAGAGCGGCCTGTTGACCTATCTGTTTTAGAGTGCGAACGTTGAAG
>LUCH01000919.1:91901-103512 GCA_013368495.1 Paragonimus heterotremus | reverse complement strand
TATATATATATATATATATATATATATATATATATATACTTCGCACTACAGTGCGAAGCGACTCGAACTTCAATAACCTATGGACAAGCTTAATTTCGTTATATAACATTATGTGTATATAATGTTTATGTATGGAATGTGCACTGCGTCCGTTTGTCCCGAACGATTTTGAGCTTGTCCATAGAGTATCGAAGTTCGAGTCGCTTCGTACTGTACTATTGATGTGGACTCCAAAAGTGTCAACCGTGGTTAATAAACAGCTGCACACAAATTGTAGAAATGTTATGGGTGCGTGCACGTCATTGACTGCGACACTGTCATCTCGGATAACGTTCCTAACCAGCGATTTGAACGATATCGAGGTCCTCAGTCATATAGGCGATATCTTCCCAAGTTACTTAACGGAATGGTCAAGATCTTCGTGTTTCGCGATCGTGTGAAAAGTTGGCATCCTCGCGGTTTTACCAGTCTTTGGCCTCAGTAAATGCCTAACGCGGTAAATGCTCAACTGACATGCGGATTACGTGACCTAACCGTCGCAGACTTTGCAGCTTGATTGGTTGACCAACTGTTATCGTATCCCGAGCGTTGCGAAATACGCGCTTTCGAGTGACAACGTTGCTCACATGATCATCCCATTTGATATGGGCTGATTGACCGAAACAATGATAGTCGAATGCAATAAGCCTGTTCACATCTTCGTCTGAAGCAGGCCATGCTTATGAATCATGGGGTAAAACACTTTGCACACAAGCGTTACTCACCCTCCCCTTCTCCGACAACCGGACATCGTTCTGGTGCCACGGACGCCATGGATAAGCAAAGGCAACACGTGTCGTTGCTGTTCTCACTAATGTTCCATCAGCAGCGTTATAAGCTGACGAGATAGTGTTATTCAAATGTGTTTTAAACGGCCAATCATCTCGAACAGTGTATTTCTAGTAAAACCATCCCACTGGGCATGCCCCAATTCTGAAGCAGCATTGGCGGTAATTACCCCACCAGCGAAGCACTTCCTAGCGCAACCGACAATCAAGTGTGCCCAAACGTCGTAGTTTTGTTAGGGAGATCGATCGAAATGAATTGTCACGGAACCGCTAAGTCTGTCGTGTAGATGTGTTGCTTCTGCCCATTTGATAATTGATGATTATCCACGTGATTTCGGATAGGATGTAGTCAAGTCGCGATTACTACTGGTTGGGAAACACTATTTCTGTATAAATTAATGGGAATATTTACGATTTTCACATATATCCCATCGGTTGCTATTTTCTTCTGATGAATTTTCCATGTCCCACCGGAGCAAACCGACATGTGCATTCGATTCTCGCGGTCGTCTATTAGTAGTTCCTTGATCAACTACCGATCTGATTTGGTTACGTGCAGCTTCATTTGGAGAGATTTTTCATCATGTTACTAAGAATCATAGATAAGGTGAGGAAACCTCTTATTTTTGCATATTGCTTTACCTTGGGTTCTGAAATACCTGGTAGTCCGTATCGTAACCCCGTTCTCGTCATCAGTAATATTTGTTCGCAGCCTGTAGCACATGCTCGGAGATCGCATCGCATGCGTTGACTTTCTATGTCCTGGGAATTCCGCGATTTTCGGTAACTGAATCCGATAACTCATTTGCCTGATATTCCCTGTTATGAAAGCTCAAATAGGTTGAGATCCAAGATATTCGAAACTATTCCGAAATGTTGTATGCCATATATGACATTTCTTAGTTTTATACCCTCCATGTCGGACTGCCTCGTTCTTTTTCAGGCTAACATTCCATCCCGCTATTAGTTGGCAACAAACTGGTGTCCTGCCGAGGTCAACTTTTGATGTTCTGAGGAGTGATGAAACAGATACCGGAATATAGTTGTCTTGTTATTCAAGCGTTTCTTGGCTGTCTTTAGAAAACTGAACGGATTACCTCCGCGTGAAGCGATTTAGTTACTCTGATTTATTTGGGAGGTGGTTTTTTCGATTTATGTCATACTATCACTTCAGGTTTGTTTAGTTTCTTTCCCTCTCCTCCTTTTCTTCTTTCTTGTACTGAGTTTTCTTTTCTCATGGTTATGTGGCAGTTAAGCATAAGTGAGAATCACTGATGTGTGGCTGTCTGTGATGGTGATGATGAATTACGGCTCGACTTCGGTTAGGCGATCATCATTGGGTCCTAGACGATCGTCGGGGGCTCTTAAATGATACGAACTATTGTAAATCCGCCCGGATATGCAACGCATTCATGTGTGGATGTGGTGTTTACTGGCAGCCCCGATTGACGCTCCACCCCAGTGGTCGGTAATATACGGCCCACCAGCAAATGTTACTCGGCTGGTTCTAAAATGAAATATTCGCTACTCCGCAATTTGTTGACATTCAACCTTTGTTCGTCTCAAAGCTTTTGGATCAGGTTTACCCTGCCGACTTTGTCGATCATGGTAGTCGATTTGGATTTAGCCGGTCATTCGTAGAGTGGATTTTCTGACACAGCGCTCACATTCACAAGTGTGCAGACCTGGCCTGCACTGATTGTAGATCTCGCCACATAACTGTGCTCCTTTTGTTTAATGGAACAAGTGCAATGATAAGTGGCCTGCAATCGCGCATACCAGCTTGACTGGAGACAGCCGATTTTGAAGTGATCACCGTTCCAACATGGGTTCAAATGAGCCCTGTTATGTTGCAGGGTTAAGACCAAAATTTCACACATGCCTGGAAATTCCTAAGCCTTCATTGCTGGTATTTTCTTGAATCTGGATTTTGTGTAAACTTGACGGTTCACGGTAAAAATAAACAAGGATGTTTGGTAGCACATATCAACGGATATCTCTTCTCAGTGAGTAGGTTATCAAACCAACTGACTGATTCCCATTTAGATGATGTCATGCATTTGGCCTGATTCCCGTTGTCACCTATTACGTTAAGCGGCGCGAGGCATTGCACTAAACGATTTCGTCTATCTCTTCTTTGTCTGAATGTTATTTCGTTAAAATAGATTTCAGATCTAACTTATTGTTTTACGATTACTAGACTCGTTGCTCATGAGCTATTCCGAAGCCTCAACTCTGTTTTCGTATTCATAACCGTTCAGTCTATTTACTTTTCACATTTTATGATAGGAATCAAACATTAGAAGTGGGTTCATATGCTTTGTCGTTTTTCAGTAGCCTCGAGCTCTTTTCTAAAGCGGAAGTCCGTATGAATGTTGGTGAATCAGACGGCGTCTAATAATGCCTTCCGACAAGACCGGTCTATTTCGTTTTACACATGTTCACCGTTGAAAACGATTCAACGAACCATCAATATAAACCACTTAACAACCAGGTTTTGAGATTGAAATCATATCTTAACATCGTCGATATGTGTAGAGCGTTCAGTGTTCTACACAACAGCTCTGCCATAATAGTAGTGTGCGCTGCATTTTGCTTATCTGTTTCAGTCGCATTCTGAACGGTACGGCTTCACTAGGCCGCTAGTTGACTTTCCATGTATGCTGCTCGTGTGTGATCAGTTTCCGGGTCGAGTACACTGAAAACAATGAGCCAGTAACTATCAGTCCTGGTCAGAATAAACGGCGGTACGTGGTGCAGGCGTGTTTGACGCTACTTGGAAGTCAGTATCATCCAGACAAAACCCGAAAAGCACGTGTACATGAAACATGAGCGATATATGCACCCCGTTGCAATCAGGGCGCGTATGTACACAGCAGAGCAGCGACTTACCATGCGACGCTCGTGCACACATGCATTCTCTGCGGTTTATCCACTTCAGTATACATTAAGTTCACCTCATTTGTAAGATGCGGCGGGTTATCACGACAGCGGCGAAGCGGAACAGCTCGCATCTGAAGTTATATGGGATTCGGTAGAATTAGGCGGTGTGTACGGTGTACATCAAACCATTCTAATATATTCGCTCAACCATCCTTTTGGTTACTTCGTACTGCATCATGCTCTCTGGGGGTGTTAACACCGAACTTCGTTGGAGGTTGCTTTTAAAAAATGCAGTTTGGAATCCTTCAGGCTATGGAGGCTGTAACTGATAGCTAATAAAGTTTTACGATGAATTTATCGGTTGCTAACAAAGTTTTGATACGTAACCCTCAGGTAAGTTATTGCTCTGTTTTAGTCCATGGAATGTGAGTAAGTGATGTTGAGAGAACACGAAGGCTTAGTTTCATTGGAATTTCACTGTGAGTACGTTTGTTCACTTCACATCTTTTGTTAAATGAGACATTGAAACAGTCTGGTAATACCTATTGGTTTATCTTCCGGTGATCTTTCTGCGTATGACACGGGTGTTTTAGACATGCTCACGTAATTCCTAAAAATAATTCGTAGTGCTAACGTGGTTTTTCCACATGTGAATAGAATTTAAACTTCTGTGCATTGCTTTCTACTAGGGATTTCCAAGAAAACTTGAAAAACTAATCTTTTTGTTTCAACCTCCAGATGAAAGGAAGTGTTGTATAGACAAACGTAGTCTCATTAGTTGGGGCTTTGTTATACAGACTGGATTGACAGCCTGCCGACTAGCGCCAACATTTTTCAAGATTACAAAATGGTTATCCTTGTTTGGACACTAATACACACGTGCAACGCGACGAGTCTCTTGCGCGTATTTCGGAAATACAAGGTACTCGATCGACTGCACGCATCGTTTGTGATGATCGACCCACTTACTCCGTATGCTAACTGAGCTTTTGTTACTCCACACATTAGTCACTGAGATCACTACCGCTTGGGTGAATTCAGGGGGTGCTGAGGCAAGAATGTTGTCACAAATCATAGAGACAGGTTGCTCCTCCGAATGAAGTCAGCAGACGTCGTGTGTCGATTTAGAGATTTCACTGATTAGAAGTGTTGTATACAATGACGGTTGTCTATGCTTACACCTAATTAAATCTCATCAAGTTCATATTTTTATTTTACTAGCATTCTCGAATACTTTCCATTAATATTGTGATAGGTACCTCCTCGAGCCATCATACAGCCTGGTCAGGCTCGCGACTGTTTATTATATATATATATATATATATATATATATATATATATATAATTGACTGGTTGTTCGAGTTGGAACCATCAAAATGTTTCTTTTAAGTTTTCTACGAGTATCTGATCTAAGGCGACATTACTATTTATTTTCAACGAGACTAACGCTTTTTTGGTGGAATTTAGTTTCACAAACTGTAAGTTTGATTCATTTATCGTCCTAATGTAGAAATTTAATCCCTATCACAGAATTGGCAAGCTGAATTCGAAATGTGGCTCCCATCCGCTTTGCATTCCGGACAATCTATCCAGCCGGCAGTCCCGTCGCCACGATCAGATAACGTGCTGAAAAAGTCCGAAACGGAGTCTACAGATGGAGTTGATTTTCCTCCTGTTGAGGTTCATCGTGCGAGCCTAGATGGATCTGCTTCGTTTGCCGAAATCTTTGACGAGCAGCATGCGGAATCCGCTTGTGGACTGAATGCTGCGATTCCAACGCAAGTCGAATCGAGCGTGATGGACTCCGATGACCAGTCTGCACAAACGGATTACAGCCAGCGTCCATTCAAACTGTTTGTTGTACGGGATGTTGTGAAGACCATGACTCAACGCCATCAGGTGAGTGTATTGTTGTATTTTCTGGACCTGACCTTTGAAGTTTGCGATGTCTTCCGATCCACTTACATACATGCATCGTTTATCCTCCCTCTATTGATAACAGACCTATTTGTGAGTAGCACTATCCGAGACGATGTACTTTTTGCATACTCCGTTTGGATTCGTTTTATTCTAATCTTTTATTCCTCCACACTTTTAAAGATTATCCGTCAGTGGTTCGAGGAAGGTGGGGTACTCTTACTTGGTTACGAGATGTTCCGCTTGCTGTTGAACCAAAAGCGCCTCCTCACGGGCACTAGCTTAACCAAAGCGGAAATGCGTGCGGCTTCCAGACGCAAGAAGAAAACCATGTGTGTGGACTTGGAGAAGGAAAAGTTGGAACGAATGTGGGCAGGTCGGTGTTATTTTTTGCATCCATATATGTGTTAGACATTATCCGTTTTTGTGTCGGGATTCCTGTTTATATTTTCACCAACTTTCTCCACCTTACGCATTCCACACGTGTAGCCACACTGGCTGGGGATTGCTGGAGTAGGTAGTCGATGAGCTGTATTCAAACGGCCGACGATCTTTTGGTATTCGTTGAAGTGAAAACGATGCACATTTTTGTTGCATCTTTGTGCTGTTTCTTATTTCTTATCCAGTATCTGTCTCCTGTACCGATATCTAGGCACATTGGACACGCATCTGACACGTCATGCCTAAATGTAGTACTGCCTCGTCCAATACTACTGTTCGTTTGGCTGCCAACCGCTGATTTTCTGCACGGTTACTCGAACTTCTCCACGCTTACCACAATATTCCATCCGGCAAGTAATGTAATGCAGCCCATTTGGTTAGAAATTTTGAAACAAGTGCGAGAGAATCGCGTGGTCTTATGGATCCTACGGACTAAGACGGAAGAAAACATTTACGGAAGACTCTCGAAGTTTTCCTCTATTTTCTTCCAATCAGTCGATAGCGGAAAGTTAGGTGTCAGAAGGATAATCTACGGAACTAATGGTGAACGAGTCCCTAAATCACAAAGACACTTACGCTCCTTCAAACGGCGGTACAGCTGGCCACCACACTACCGCTATTTTCGAACATTTCCTGTACACTGTCTTTTGACGTTTCTCCATCCACACTGACGAAAATTTTGCATATGGTCCAGTTTTTGGAATCCACCCGGCTCGTCCGAATTTCTTCTGGCTCTTTTTAAGGATGGAGACCCAACCCGGGTCAGAGAGTTGACGATATTACCCTGGAAACTCTAGGTCAAGGTTGTCGTTCTAATTTATTGATGTCCGACTAACATTTCATCCATTTTCAAGGGCCCACTTAACTCGCGTTCGAACTATCAAGGAACTAAACTAGTCCTTATTGCGTCGAAACTGTTTATGGCTATTGTACTTCGTAGACTAAACGCAACGCTTGGGTAACATGTCTGCAAGGAATAGGTTAGGCTTGGCGCTGCTTCTGGCTGCACCAATCGCACCTTCACACTTCTTCATTCGCTCGAATGCAGTCGCTCATTCTGAAGGCCAACAACTGTTTTCTTTTCAGACGCGGAGGGGGTTTCGATTTAGTTTAAGCTCTTCCTTTGAATTTGATTGAAGACATGTGCCCGAGAAGTATGTCAGCATTCTCGATTGAACACATGACAGCGATTGTCTTTTGTTTTGAAATTGCTTTACAACTGAACTTTTTTCCATGTAATGGGAAGTTTGTCACTAATTGCAGATCAGATTGTTGCCTGGAATTTCCAACTATCAACTCTCTTCCTTCCTGCTGGAAAAATATTGTTTGCAACTAATGGCTTCTTTCATTTTCATTCCCTACCATAGATTTCCACGCTGCTCTCCTCGATCCGGGTCCTCAGTTGGTTATTTGCGACGAAGGTCATCGTATAAAAAACAGCGAAGCCTCCATTTCTAAGGCTTTAAAAGCCATAAAAACACGGTATGTCACGTTTCAGTGTGATATCGGCACTAACATTTGCATTAAAGGTTCTGAATTGCACATTTTGTACTTCGTTCGATGTTGTTCATATATTGCCAGATTGTTTAGATGACGATTGTTAGATTTCTGGAGATGATAGTTACAGTCCATTGTTGCACTTTTCAAATATTCCAGCTAGCTCGGTAGTGTTTACGCCGATTGACATGGAGACTTCTGAAAATTTGATCTCGATTTCTGTACGTTTTCCTTATTCTAGCACTATACTGAGATGGTAATTTCAACTCATTGTTATGCGTCAAATTCGATCTTGTTTTAAGGATGATTTCTTGGGGTCGAAGACATTATCTATGGTTGCTCCTTTTTGATGTAGAATAACCCTTGTCAGCCGCGTCGCTTCTGATGCGAGTAAACCACAGTCATAATGTTTTGACGTGTGCATTAGTTAATGTGGTCACTGGGCTCGAACGTGCGACCGTACATCCTCATGGCTGCATCTGTATACATCCACTGTAATGATTGTAGGACAGCGTTTGTGTACACAGAATCAGCTGCGTACGATTAAGAACGGTTAACGAGGGGAATCTTCATTCTAGTCCGAGCATGGATACTTTGTATCGTTCACTAGTGCCAACCTCATTCTAGCATGTCTCCTTGCATTGACTTTGCAGTCATGACGTTTTCAGCATTCAATCGTTTTTGTAAACTCACCTAACCCTCTTTTGTCTGTATCAATTGGCTTCTATCATTACCGATGCTGTGGTTTATTGTGCGCTTTATTTAGGCTGGATTGATGTGTTGCTCCCGTAACCACTGAATTGTTAACCTGATCATGAGTTTGAGGTTACCTGTGCTCATTACTGCTTTCAGTCTCGCACGTTTGCCTCCCTGGCTAGTTTGACCGTTTCCACCGTTAGTTGGAATACTTGACCTTGTTCAACCCTATATGTCGGGTGACGACGAACTATTCTTTTGTAGGAGTGTTGTTTATCAAGAAAACCGTTGGCTTTGGGTTTTGTTTCGAAATCGGAGTCACCGCAATCCCTCCAGATATCGTTCTGGTCGTATTCATTTTTGTTGACTCACTTTGATCACACATTACCGTTTCATTGTTACCATAAATCCATAGGTCTGTACATAAGGGTGAAAAATGTTTGCCCACGTGTTGATTTGGGATTAGATTATGTCGAACTGTTTAAAGTAATGGAAAAACGAGGTTAATGTAAATGAATGAAAAGAAAGTTAGATAGAGCAACTGACGTACACCTGTTCCAACAACAAACACTGAGGCAACATTCCGTCAACTGTACGCATAAAATGATCTGGGTGTGTGTGTTAAGTGGTTGGTCGGGAAACTTGTAATGTGAATTTTCACATGTACGCCGATCGAAATGAGGTTTAAAACAATTGGCTGATTCGGTGGTCACCTCAGTTCAGTAATGTGTTTCAGTATGACCGCACTCTAACTGTCTGTAAAACAGTCTGCCCATTACATTTCCAGGTTTCACAAAATGGCCTGTTAAGTGTTCGTTCTTCGTTGCGGAGAGCAGATATGATGTGTACAGGATCGTGTTGGTGAGAATTAGATCTCCTCCTGTAAGGCGTCCGTAACGTACCTGAAAATCGCCTAAGCTCAATAGTCTTTTTTGATAAGCAGTTATCTCTAACCCCCTAACCCTTCTAATGTTCCCTATCCGAGCACTTTCAGTAAGCATCGGCCTTTTTTTTAAGGACGAGAGTTCTGCGCGTTCATTTCCAGGTGTAGGTGGATTACGGGGCCTCCAGATTGTTACTTCCGTGAATCACTTTGCCTGTATTCATTGTTTCGTTTTAGTCGCCGCGTCGTTCTCACCGGCTATCCTTTACAAAACAATCTGATGGAGTACTGGTGCATGGTTGACTTTGTTCGCCCCAACTATCTTGGAACAAAGCAAGAATTTACCAATATGTTCCAACGCCCCATCGAAAACGGTCAGTGTATAGACAGCACTTCAGAGGATCGTAAGGTTATGCAGGGTCGCGCTCATGTGCTGCATGACCTGCTGTCTGGGTTTGTACAACGCCGGTCACATGCGGTTCTCAAGGCCAGCTTGCCGCCGAAAACTGAAATTGTGTTGCTTATCAAACTCTCGCCATTGCAACGCAGACTCTATGCCGCATTTATGCGCAGCTTAAATTCCAGTGGTCCTCTAGGCTGGGCGCAGGTGAACACGCTGAAGACGTATGCTATGTGTTGTAAGGTAAGCAATCTGTTGCAGTGATCTTTCTACTTATTCCCTTTCATTTAGAACATTTCGCACGGCGTGACTTCGATTTGGATCGCACCGTCACACTGATTTTATCCCTTTTCCTGTCTTTGTATTGCTTTAGTTCGTACTGCCAGTTCGCCACACAAAAAGTTGTATTGGCCGCTTGAGATTAAAAACGCATTGTGTGCTCAACGTCGTAGGTATTTGGACACTTTTTTTCTATCTCGCTTAATTCTATAGTTGAAGGTATATCTTCGTGCCTTTGTATAATAACAAAATGCACGGAGTATGAAGTAGTGTAAAGTTCTCTTCCTAAATTTGAATACGGTTTCTGGTCGGTATACTTAATCAAAATAATCCTGTCTCATGATTGTACGAACATCTCAGTCGGAATTAGATAATAGCCCTCCGGCCTAGAACGTGGCCTCCACATCTCTTGAGAACCTCTGTGCATGGTTAATGCAGGTGCACTGGTGCGGTTTTATCACGGTCTTCTTAGATGACATTTATCGGCCCCAGTTTGTACACTTAATCCCGTCCATATACTTGTGTAACCAATAAACCACAGATATTCTCAATTGGATCCATATCCTAACCATGCGTAAACAAAATCATTTTCCTAGTGTTTCATTGCTGCTTCTTTTGATTACTGATGATTACTGCATTTTATTCATCCACTCACAACGCGTCCTCTTATCCACAACAAAAGTCATTCATTTTTATGTGAGGAAGTCGACTTTGAATTCTTCCGAATTTTCGGTCAACCAAAAAAATGCTCTTCAAGATTCTGTGGGCAGCAATCTAGCATTTGATATCCGGCCATGTTCTGGTGTTATTTACACTAATTTTCTCTGAAAACCTTTCGTTTCATTCGCTTCCGCTACTTTCTGTATGCTACAGATATCGGCGTTGGTTAGAATGCACCGAAAGATTAGCGCGCCACATCTTTTTCATGTTATCTCTTCAACTGGGTTGCATCTCATTTGTTTTTCATGAAACTCACAGGCCATCCATGAGGCAGGTAATGTGACATGTGATACAGTGTTTGGTGAGACGAACAACCATAGGATCTTGGAGAAATCCCTGGGCTTACTAGATGCCAGACGGGATTACTCCTCCTAGCAGTTCACATAACATGTCTAGGAGAGATATCCGTAGGAATCTGAAACATAGCCTGATGGCCGAACATGGAGCTTGGCTAGAAGAAAAAGATAAGAGAATGGAAACCGCCTTTGCTCACAGAACACCGGCAAACTCTTTAGGCTTCTCCGTACTACTCGCTCAAAACGACCGTTTGTCACTGAAGCTGTCGGTGAGGCAAATGACACGCTCATCTATGATAAGTCCAGAAGGTTAGAGTGCTGAGCGGAATACTTCGAGAGTCAATTTAACTGTGTATTCCACCGATGACACAATAGGGTAGGATCTCACAAGAAAATCTTTCATCCTGCTGCTTTGCATGTTAGGCGTTCGAGTCCGAGGCTGCAGGTCGGATTCACAAAGAATATTTCATTTTGTCTCACCGGTCAAATTGTTGAGTCACAGACTCAGTCCTAGGCTTCACATGTCAGTCGGAGATAGGTGCATGGATTCGAGACGTTGTCCGGCGAGACCTGGGATGTGCGTGTCATGCTCGATTGATGCAGCATCACACAGCCGCAAACCCGCACCAGACTGATTGCCTTTGAACTGAGTTCCTAAGATATCGATGTCATAACCTTGAGCATTACAAGGCTTGTAGACCAAGGTAAGCGCGGGAAGGCAGATAATGGTTACAACTTCTACTCTATTGGTAACCTGGCAGAAAGTGTTCAG
>LUCH01000919.1:72146-91291 GCA_013368495.1 Paragonimus heterotremus | reverse complement strand
GGACAATCACAGAAACTGAATGTGAAACGATTGCGGAACTCAAAGATAAGGACTACTTTTCAATGTGCAGTTATCGTTTGTCTGAAAGACACTCCTGTATCCCTGCCTCCGAAGGTATGTGGCAACACTTCTAGAAACAGATCATGACAGCAGCCATCGAGTTCTGACAGCTGCTTACCACCCTTACGCCTGTGAAGAAACGGGCAGGTCATAGCTAAGAAAAATAGGAAATGGAAGATAATGGTCCTAACTACTAAACAGCTTCATCCACACTCAGACATTCAACGTCAATGTATCTACAGCTTCGAGACAAACAACTGTTCTACCAGAAAAATCAACGGGTCACCTAACGAAATGAGCTTTCTGATTACAAGTAAAACAGCTAAGATCTGTAACTTGACGGTGCACAAACATTATCGAACGTGTAGTCGGATGGCAGCATGCATGCCTAAAATGAACCTAACTGGGCACTCCGAGAAAGTGGATGTCATTTCATTTTGGACCATCATAAGCTAGCCACCTTTGATTGAGGCGTCCATATGATTTAGATATTTACTAATTTGATTTTTTTAGTCAAAAACAACCGATATTTCACACCATGTGTATTTTGTAATTGCGTGTATCCAAAATATATCACTCCTGTTTGAAGTTAAATGAGTTATGTGAACAGTTTACTGCCCATACAGCTCTGGGACAATGTGTAGGTGCTCTACCGGTACCCTGTTCTCTCATGGATATGCATTTTGATGTCCGATTGATATGCACAAGACAGTGAATGCAGGCTTTGTATAGTTAGTATAACCCTCGATGTTATGGGCGATTCCGTGATCGCCAGTGGCAAACTCCCAGATGATGCGGGTAACTTGGTCTGCTCAATGAAAACACGACCTTTAAAATTGCGTTTGGTTTCATTTTAGAAGGTTAATTGTCCCACCTTCAAAAGCCTGCAGTTCGATACATTATTTTCTGTCTCATTCCAGTGTATACTCGCTCCACAATTTTTCGTTCTAGATATGGAATCATCCAGACATACTTTGGCGGGCGATGGAAGAACACCGAGAAGCTCTTGATTTCGACATTGACGAACCTACGTCTACAAACGTTTCATCTGGGCCCTTCGGCCCCCGTGGCCTACGCCGTAACGTAACTGCGCCGACCCTCAACCGCAGAGTAACCAACACACAGACTGTGCTTTCTGATCCAACCCCGGTTACTCCAGCCGAAGTTGTGTCAAACGATGCTCAGTTCAGCCAACAATGTTCTCTGAATTGGCCACTCTACTCCAGCCTACAACAGCCTCCAAATTTGGCCTTCACCTCGCCGTTAAATACACAGGTATTCTAACCATGATTCAAGTTCGTGTTCATCAGGAAAAGCGCCACTCATGAGTATTCGATTTCCTTTTCTTTTCGCTTTTTTTGCAATATGACTTTGGCAGACGAGATGGATTAAACCGAAACACACGACATTGCTCAGGTTTTAAACGATTTCTCGAATTAGTCGTTTTCCTATGATTCTCATGTCTGTCGGCCACAATGCGCGTAGCTTGCATTGTCTCGTCAGTTATTTGACGGTATTTTTGTGCTGTCTCCTTTCTGTTCTGTCTATTCATTTGACTACTGAACTCTTCACCACGTCTTCGGTCACTTTAGAGCGACTCAGTCATTGCGTTCCTACCGAGGTTTTGGCATTTGTTACCACTTTCAACATAATTGTGTACTTGAGAGCTGGGTACTGTTAAGATATATTTACATTCACGAAAGCAGTTGAAGCAATCACAGCTCGATTCCCAAACATTGTGACTTACCTTCGGCGTCGTTATCCACCGGATCACATAATGGCGTTCGTCACGCTTTCCTTCAAAATGAACCTAGCGTCGTTCAACTAATGCGTTCCTTTGCTGTATGCTATTTCCCCCCTAGTATGTTTTTTTCAGACTAAGGTACATAATTCATTGTGAAGATTGCCACTGGTTTTGTGCCTGACTCGTATTACGTGAACATTAATTTTCTCAATGCTTAAGGACGCCAGAACTTACGCTGGACGACGAGTAAATCTGCGCGTGGTACCGTATTGTAGTGTGTGCGTCGATAGCCGTCCGAACTCGCTACGACTCACAGCCGGCAAATGCGAGGGCCGTTTTTTATTTCCCTCATTTATTTGCATTTTGCTGTCTCCCATTCTTTATCATTTCGTTAGTTTATTTTAATGAGATTGTGAAGTTTTCTATCACAAGCTATTTATTACAATCGAATATAAAGAGCTCCTTTCCTCTGGACAGCTGGAACAGTTACTGGCTGGAATTTCATTACTTCCTCATAGTTTTGGTAACGAAACAGAAGGTGCTCGAAACGAGCACGTTTGATACGGACTGACTGAAATGGGGGTTAAGGATTGCTCTCCATTTCCCCGGAGACTTCCGACAGGTGTTCTTTATTTTTACCCTATTTGTAATCCTGGTTAGCTCGTTATATTATTATTATTATTATCATTATTATTATTATTATTATTATTATTATTATTATTATTATTCGTTTTGCGAATCACTTCCATGAGTTGAACAAACGTTGGATCTCGGAGAATTCCTTGGAGTCGTTAGAAGCTAAATGGAACATTCCTCCTGACAGTTCATATAACAAATCTAGGAGAGATATTCGTAGGAACCTGAAACGTAACCTAAAGGCTGATCGTGAGGCTTGGTTGATGGGAAGGGTTAGGGAAGTGGAAGCCGCTTTTGCTTCACGGAACACCAGCACACTCTCTAGGCTTATCCGTGCTACTCGCTCAAGGCGACCGTCTGTCATTGAAGATGTTAGCGAAGCAGCTAACACATTCATCTATAATAAGTCCAGATGGTTAGAGCAATGGGCGGAACACTTTGAGAGTCAATTTAGCTAGTCTCTGGCTTCTACGGTGTTGCCGCGACAAACTTGTAATGTATCACCCTGGTCGGCAGATTTGACACCACACATTGAGACTGATGTCCGCAACCATATTTCGGTTGTCAAACGTAATGCGGTTGCTGGCCCAGATGATCTCATGATTACACTTTTCAATGAAGGTGAGGAGATGTTAGTAGAGGTTTTGACCCGGTTGTTTCAACTTCTGTGGATGACAAAGACCATCACTCCGTGCTGGGGTCACACGATACTAGTTCCCATATTCAAGAAAGGTATCAGGGGTTCTTGCAAAAACCACAGGGAAATTAGGTTGACTCCAGTAATTGTTACGGTTTTGGTATCCATGTGTACTGCCGGTCAACAATTGCCATGTTTCTAGACTATAAAGGTGGGTTCGATTCGGTGGATCGACCTACGCTTTTACAGTCGCTTAAACGCAGAAGTCTACCGACCGACTCTGTGAGCACACTGATGCCATTTTATTCCCTTATTTTAGTTCAAGATTTAGGGCGAACTGTCTGATAGTTTCAGCACTCTGAGCAGCGTACGTCAAGGCTGTCCTCTTTCACCATTTTGGGTCAATTTTGTTATAGACGAAAAAGTGGAGGATTGCCTGTGGCAGTCCCTATATGCCGGCGTGGATCTCCTACATGATGGAAGGCTGACCCAACTTGAATTTGCTGACGACAAGGTGTTGCTGTTTGACAACTTCCAAGTAGCACAAACAATGCTATACGCTATTTCACTCTCTACTAGTCACTTCGGATTGTGCTTCGCAACCTCGAAATGCAAAATGCTTCTGCAAGATTGCTGTGATTACGTAGGTTTAATGTTAAATAATGAAGTCATGGAGGTTGTTGATCGGCTACGTTAGCGATGATGGCAGTGCAGGAAATGAAATGGAGGCACATATCTCTAAGGCATGGGCAGTGTTTGATAATTTGTTTCATTTCTGGTGACAGAGCGGTACTTCTTTGAAACTTAAAGGCCGTGTATATAAGGCGATAATGAGGGCTTTGTTACATTACGGAAGCGATACGTAAACTCGCAGAGTAGATAACGTGAACCGTCTTTAGTTATTTGACCGCCGATATCTGCGCTCAATCGCCTGTATTGGGTGGAACCAGCGAGTAAGCAACGAGGAGATTAGGAAGCGGGTGTTTGGCATTGATTGTCAAACGACTTCTTTCGTTCAATCCTTACACTTGCACAGACTTAGGTGGCTAGGCTATGTACTAAGGATGCCAGCTAGTCGTTTGCCACACCGAGCACTGATTCCAGATGCTGTGGCCAATTAGCGCAAGCTGCGAGGTGGACAAATGATGACCTGTCGTACACAAGTGAAATCGTTCACGAAGAGGTTAGTTACTATAGACCGGGTTCGTCTCCCAGGCTGGGCCCCCCGCAGAGTCGGTGGCTTGAGACGTTAGGTGAGATGGCAATTAACCGACCTCTGGCGTGAGTGTTGTCGTTTTTTGTCCGAGTTGTTTGTAAAATGAGTGTTTTTAATGACGCGGGACAGTGAGAGCTGTAAGTAAGCTAACTGTCTTGCTGATTACACCTTGCTTTCACCTGCGGCTCGGTTGTATGTCTGCAAGCTGTAGGCACCTTGATGTTGAATGTTTGAATATAGACGTAGCTATTTTTTTATTAGTCGGGTCTCTTCTCGCCTCCTTTTTTTATTTCATCCGGTGCAGTTTACTCTTTTCTTAATTGTGTTACAGTTAAGCATCAGTGTGAACCACTGATTTATCTCTGCCTATGATAATTATGATAATGAATCACTTCCGATGTCATATAAGTGGATTTTTCATGACAGCCTTGTTTTACTACTTTTTGTTGTCTGTCAGAATCCATTCTTCCCTATCCTGCCTCAACCAATCGTCACTAACCATGGGTTACCCAGCCCACCCTCGGTTCCAGCGTTCGTGTACGGTCAACAACAGCTTCAGCAACAACAACAACTGCAGCAACAGCAACAACAACAACTACCGCCACCCGCTCCCACTCCACCTGCTCCCGGTACCTACGACTGGGCTGTGGATCCAGATTTATGGGGCAAGGACTTTCAACCCGGACGTATAGAACACAGCGGAAAGATAATACTCTTCCTTCACCTGTTAGAGGGATGTGTCCTGGCTGGTGATAAAATTCTAGCATTCACTCAGAGTTTGTATACGCTTGATTTGTTGGAGCGAATCTTACGGCGTCTTCCTTTGCCTGGAGTTAAGCAGTTAAATGCGCAAACTGGATTGTCTTCTCTGGAAGGACAACAGACTTCGCCAGTTCCGAATCCTGAGCCAAATGATAAGTGCACTGAAGTCTCCATCCATGACAAATCAGTAAATGGGTTCAAGGAACACACTATAGTTGACAACATTTCCGACTCCTTGGTCCCGGATCCGTCAACTGTAGATTGTTTAAAATCGAATGCTTCTGCTCTGTTAGAACAGCCATCGGGGACCGTGCAGCTGGAGGCAGACATTGATAGTTTAGACGATTCTAAGTTCCTTCAAAGTGTGTTGGAAGAAGCGAAACCGGAATTTGTAGTATCTGGCTGCGAATCGAACGCGGGGACGCAAAGCCAAAACAACAAACCCGACTCCTCCAAGGTGATCGAAGATGTTCCGGAACAAGCCGAACCAGAAGAAACATTTCGTTCTCTGCATTACAGATTGGCCTCTCGTCTTGGTCGATCAGATCAACCTACTGTTTGGACTAAAAACGTGCATTATTTCCGTGAGTAGTTTGATCGGATGTTTTGTCATTCGATGTTTGCCAGTTGATAAGACCGTTTAACTCGTTGCAGTTTTGCCGTTGGTGATTGTACCGATCGTGCTTCATGCACTTGTTCCTTCTGATAGTTTTTTGTGTCTGTTATAATTGGTGTAAGCTGGTATCGTGAAATAACACTTCAACATATCCGGATTACCACGTGTACCCCTGCTTAAAATTTTGTTGCAGAATGTCTGTACTAATGAAGCATGGGTGTACTACTGTTTTCTTAATGTCATCTCAGTTTGATGGAGGCAGACTTGAAATTTCTAATCAATCTTATCATCACCAATTGTGATTGATAGCCGATTTCAACTGGGCACATGTTGTGAGGTTGTATTCGCTTACTTAGTAATCCAAACCTTATTACTACGATGAATTGACCAATCGACATTCATTCTCGTAGTGCAACATCTAGGTTTGATGGACGGTTGGAATGTCACATCTCATTCCCGATTCATCAGATTGTTCGTTCATTATTGGACCATTCCGATTACCTCTATCGACTTTGTGTGTGCTGTTTTTGTCAATCGGTGACTTGTTAAATTTCTCATGATACTTGTTACCATATAGAAACTGGGTTCGATTGTGGACTTTCATTGCTACCTTCGAAAGAACTATGAGTTCGGGCTCTTGCCCGGATTCTATTATTGCAGTTTACTGTGTGAAGGTTCGACTGTGACTGATTTCCGTTAGGTCGGCTACGGTTATCCGACATGACTGCAACCGTTTATCACGTCGGCTGCACCGAGTGAATCCAGTTATGGGTTTCTTCATAAGTTTATTTTTAATTAAGATGCGGTTTGTTTAACTAAATGCCTTCTCAGTGAAACGTCACTAGGAGCGATATGATGCGTACAATGCGATTCGGTGTACAAACTTGGATCAGAAACCTTCAACATGTCGCAACTATTGTTGTAGACACCTTATCAATTGATAAAGCCCGCTGCACTTATGAGCGGTCGTCAACTGCTTCTCATTACTTCCCTATCAAGTTTTCTTACGCAACTGTGCTCTATTTCATGTAGCAGTGTCTTGTACACCTGTGTTTACCCTGGATATTTCTGTCCACCCAGGAATTTGGGAGCATTTTTATGGTGTACAACTGTTGGATAATCGTTAGTGTGGTTATATACGTCATTTTCGTATGCTCTGTTGTCATCAGCATCCCCGGTATTTTCGTTTTTCGATGCCACGTTGCCATTTGCATCAAAAGATGCCCTTGTTATCATGTACAGGGCTACGTGTTCGATGACTTACATTATTTAGCAGCACTTTAACTCGTATCGTCAAACGTCGTGTGCTACATCATTACAAACACTTAAACTTTCGCATTTCCTGTGCTTCATTCTTTTATCAGGCTTGGACGGCAGCACTACGGCAAGTGAACGGGAAAAGCTGATCAATCACTTCAACGATCCGAAAAACCCGGCAAAGCTGTTTCTCGTCTCCACCCGGTAAGCCGGTGAAGTTTGGAAATCGGCGTGGTGCCGTGTGCCTCTGTTCGCTTCGACCGAAAGCGGTCATGTATGTCACATTTAGTTTGTACTGTTTTGTTCCGTTTCTTAATGCAACAACCGTTTTTCAGCTGAATAGAAATCTGTACTCACTTTCGTCTTCGTACGCTTGTTCTATCGCCAGCGCGGGATGTCTAGGTGTCAATTTGATCGGGGCTAATCGTGTCGTGGTGTTCGATGCCTCATGGAATCCTTGTCATGACTGCCAGGCCGTATGCAGAGTGTACCGGTACGGTCAAGTCAAACCGTGTTATATCTACCGTCTCGTTTCGGACAACACGATGGAGAAGAAAATCTACGATCGCCAGGTGCGTGTACAGCCTCTAGAACTGCTTATCGGACCCTGGATCATCTCGAGCCTCCCTCTGTTTGTTTTTTAATAACGTTGTACATAATCACTGACTCGATGTGTATGTCGAAGTTTTGACATTTTTATACATGCATTCGTTTGCAAGAGTGTTTGCATCAAGGGGTTAGAGGAATCGATCCTTCCCATCGTGACGGATGCTGAGGTTCGGCTTATTTCACGTTGGATACCATCCACATCGGTTCATAGCTTTCGTCTTTTTCAGCTGATACACTCTGAAAGGAAACACTCAAAGACTTGGCTTTCGTTTGGAAATTGCCAATAGTTGTTTGTGTATATTTCTTTGGACAGTTGGGCGACTACCGATCGTTTTATAGCTTGAACCTAGAGTGAGTTGACCAGTGCTTCCGATCGACCGTACTGAACATGACTGCCTAAGTGTTCGGCTGTGTTCATTGGCATTAAGCAAGCTGATCTGACTTGATCCGCCTTGTTTTTCGGTTCTAGACCTTACATTTGCTACAGAAATAGTGGTCGTATCCCAACACTGTAGCGTACTAGCTAACGACAGAGAACGCGCACAAGCGAGCCGGAAAGTTACCATTTCCCACGTTTGTCTCCGATGCCTTTTGAATCGTCTCGCTCCGTGAGATTTCATATTACATGACACTCGTCATCTGCAAACCAAAAATTATTTATGTTGCGGTAGTTTATTGTCCATGTTGTGTATTGCAGAATTGTTCCGGATCCATTCAAATCTGTATTAGATGTAAGCCCCTTCCAGCAGTTACATCTTTTTGTTTTTGTACTGTGATATTGAGAAAAGGTAGTGACAGTGATAGTGGACTTTCATTGTTACTGGTGGCAACGTATTGTACCGGTAATCAAAATCAGTTGTTCCAATATAGCTGAAGTTTTTGCTAGCATATTGCGCGTCTGTCGTCGCTTGTTGTTCGTGAGTCGAACGAAATTTGCCTGATACAGTTTGTTGCACAATATTCTTTCTGTCTTTCTTGTTCAAGTGTCTTATGGGAGGACTTTTTTCCTAGATTTCATTTACTTATTTCTGCCTTCCGTTATTCGACTTCAAATATGTTTGATGTGCGTGCACATTTCATCCAACATTTATCCAGGCCTGCGATTTCGACTTAAATCACAATGAACTTACAAAGTCCTCTAGATCCATGGGTGTTCCAAACTTGCGGTTGCTTGTGTGGTAATTGTGTATCCGTGCTATGAAATGACTAGGTAACTGTGCGCACACTATCTCCCTACGTCCTCATGATTCACTCTGTGCAGGTCACCAAACAAGGCATGTCTGATCGCGTTGTGGACGAACTGAACCCATCTCAACAATTCACTCGGTCCCAGGTCGAGTTGCTCATGTCGTTCGAGGATAGAGATATGGCCAGCATAACATCCGAGGACTTGAAGACATGCGCTGATCTTATCCAACCGGATCCTGTGTTGGCCTCTGTTTTGGCCAAGCACGAATCGTGGATCACCAAGGTTGGTTTCGGTCTACAGGAATTGCATGTTTACTGTTGACTTCTTGCCTTCGTTGCTAATGGCACTTTCTTGATATCCACTTCCTTGTAGACTCCTTTCACGCACGAGTCGTTGTTAATCGACCGGAAGGACTACCGCTTGACGCGGGTGGAAAAACGGTTGGCCAAACAGCGCTACGAAGAGGAGAAACGACTGAGTTTGAGCTATCAACGGGCCCATCTGTTTCAATTTCAACAGATGCAAGCGTTACAACAGCAACAGTTGCTCGCGGCAGGTATTAATCCGGCCCTCGTTGATCATTCATGGTGAGTGTTCTTAGGGTTATTAGTTTGACGCAACATCTTTTACACACACGTTCGTTTCTCCAAGGTGAACACTATGTTGCCTCATACACCCTACAAATATCAAAATGTGAATAGATTTCAAGCTATTAACCAAGTACATGATATCATTGATCACGTCTTTCCGCTATGCCTAACAACATATTCAGTAATATTTTGCATGTAGCTTGTCCCAGTGAAGCACGATGAACTACTATTTTCACAATTTGAGTTAAAGTCTTTACCTAACAAGCATACTACGGTTTCCATTCTAGGTGAATTAATAATCCACATTTGAACAGGTAGTAATGAGAACACGGATTTTCTGGTCTCTTGGTAGATCCTCATCGCTTCACACTGAACGTTGTACACATATAAGGCCGTCGTTCAGCAGGTCGTGCTTGAGCTGTTTACCGTCAAGTTGTGCATATCTTATCTGTGCGCTTCACAAAACTTTGACTGCCATTCGCTCACTCACATCATACGTTCGCATCCATTCCACCAAATTATCCAGAGTTTTAGAGGCAAACTGTGTCTGACTGTTGTATGAAGCGAGTGTTTGTCGCCGTCGATTCTTTTTGAATGTACTACTCCTCTACAGCAAATCTATTTAAAACTGCTGTGGAAAATCACCCTCAGTTTCTCTGGCGATCATTTTTCAGTGCCCAACCTCCCAACAATGACAATCGCTGTAGTAGCATTTTCCCGCATGTTCCTACAACTTAAAGGTCACAGTCTCTATTCGGGCCATTTTCAACCGTTTAGAAGTAAACGGTAGTGTATAGTGGACATCCACACACTGACCATTTCAGCGAGGTTACTTTCAATCCCTATTTCGTTTATCCGAAGCTTCAACTCAAACACCATCTCCTTTAATATTAAGCTCCTGGTAGACCTTACGATGTGGTGTATCATGACTCGTAACCTACTACCATTTACCCTCACCTAACCTGGACAGTGGGGGAACTGAAAACAGCCTCCACTTCGCATGTTGGTTATCGGGTGTCGGGTTGGTTGGTTGTGTTGGTTAAATCAGTTCAAATTGAGCTGTCAATGAGAATTCGTTGATGATATCCTTTCGTTGTTGTTGCTTGATGGCCACACATTTCTTGAGTACGCACTGTGCCGCCACACCGTTGTTTTGTCCTCATCGAGGTGTTTATTCACACCGGAACGCCAGAGTTGATCATGAAAATCATATCATTGTTGAACAGGAGGTTTCAATAGATTAGAACATATCCGTTACGGAGACATTTCGATTAATGGGATAAAAAGGGAATATCAACGGAAAGTTATCGATTTTGAGTGTGATTGGGTCTCACTTTTAACCGAAAAGACTGTTAAACTATACATGTTTTTTTGGCTTTGTGACAAACATAAACAGGTTAAAACGAGCTCTTTTTCTGATGTTCTATTCCAAGGATAATCGCATACAATGCGCGCAGAATTTGTGGTCCCACTTACAGTGTTCCCTTCTCTAAACCGAGGGATTTTCATACGACCAGGCGAGATCACTAGAAAGATATAGTGCGCACGCATTGAAGTACAACTTGTTCAAGGTATCCGCGTTCTTTTATCGAACGGCGAACCTCATTTCTCTTGAATTTCATTTCTGTTACTGGTATGTGCACTTGCACACGGTTGGCGGCCTTCCTTCGTATCAATCTGTCACAGTGACCAAAGCTAAAGGACTCCCGCTCATAACATTTATCGCAGGCGGTTTACACTTCACCATTTGTGGTTCAACACGCACATTATGTATCCAGTGTAAATCCGAAGGAATAAGACCAGGAGACGTGTGAGGGAGACCTTTGTGTCCAACCCGCCAATGCTGCTTAGCCAATTACGAAAGTGGAAACCCTTGTCTTTCAGAAAATAGAGACCACCGATAAGGTTTAATTTAGGAGAACACTACTGAAACTATAAGAAGTGGTTCAGTAAAGAAGTACATATTATTCCAATTTTGACGGAATAAGTAGGAAAAAACGTTTAAGAGTGTACTGGAAACCAAACTAAACACTCATCATACATCAACAAAGCACGGAAAAAAGGAAATATCCGGGGTTAATGGTGAAATAATTAGTCGCAGACTTTCGAACGTAGTCGAATGTGCCTACCTTGCAGCAAGATTTATCGTATCGTTTGACAACTGACCAGTACTGATGCCACGCTTTAAGGGCAGTTCGCTCAAGTTCTCTCCGTCCTTTCTTGTGTACTCTCTTACCTATTGTTGTCAAGTAGGTTACGTTGGAAGAACCACAAGACTGCTGTCGGTGAGGATTTGTGAACACCTCCTGAAATAGTTTCGCAACGATTCAAGAAGGCCTGTCCTCAGTGCAGTAGGCTCCCACCTAAGTGACACTGGCCATCAAAAGAAGAGGCAGAAGCTCATGGAGGCCCAGGTATTTTGAAGTGGAGAGCGGGTGAATTGCCAAGCGACGACGGTTGTTCGTTGATACGAACGAAAAAGTAGGCATAACTAACACGACCTACTTGAGCCTACTGCACTCGTCGCCTCTTCGGCAACAGTATGACAACGTCGATCACTTAATAAACCCAGACGACCAACACATTCGCAGCCATATAATCATGTCACCACAACTTATGACACTTGTAGTTCATTTTCGCACTGCGTGATTCACTCCACTGCCCGGCAATCGATGCTCAATGAACTTTCGGATACGCGCCCGGATCGTGTTCCTCTAAACTGTCCGGTTCAACAGTGTTCTCCCAAGAGCTACCATCGATATTACAGCGCGAAAGACTTACTTGGATAATATCTTTGTATCTCAGTTTCTGATCGCCAATGCCTTCCTTATCTGCTTTCACTTGCCAATACAACAACTTCTTCGCATTCCGTTCGTCGTCCATTCTACGGACGTGTCCTATCCAACGAAACTGATTGTTCATCAGCATGACTGCAATCCCGTCCGTGTCCGTTCGCGGAAGTACTTCAGTGTTGGGAACCAAATCCGACAACCGAGTACCCCAAATGTGTCTCACACATTGCACATGGAAGTGGCTCAGATAGCGCCAATTCCGCTGATACGGCGTCCAAGTTTCATTGCCGTTCAGCAGCGTAGACAGCACCATGGAACAGTAGTCAATATCTCAATCATCAGAGGTTGATCCACACGATTATACCTTCGTCTTCATGCCCACATGTGTCAGTCCAATTAGAATGACACTTACCTGGACATCTCAAACTACCATAGACCGTCCACAGTGTCTCATGGCTTACGGACCTAAACGCTCCGGTGAGATCCACAAATATGACATAGAGCAGTTGGTTGCATTCACGACAACTCATGAATCCGTTGACAGGTGAACACCATGTCGATTTTACTGTGACTGGTGGGGAATCCACACTGCTTGCTACCCTTATCGGTAAGCAAAAGTACGGTCAGGACATCTTTGAACTCTTGGGGAATTACTTTCTACTCCCAGATGGAGTGAACTAACTGGGGTAAGGCACGTTCCAAACTTGAGCCACCATTCTTTACAATTTACCCTAGCAATTCATTTTCGCCCACAGCCTTTCCGTTTCGTGGTTGTACAACAGCTCTCTGTATCTTTACCAAATTTGGGACGAGGGCAAGTGAAGCTTTGACAACTTGTTGTGGCAGACTGTTCATAGTCTCCCAGTCAATAGTAGCAGGATGGTTTAGTAGGCTATCGAAGAACCTGTGCTAGACTTTTATGATGTTTTCCGATTGAATGCACGAAAAGCTCAAGCCCCAGCAGTCAGTGTTTTAGTGGACTGAACGGATGGACCAAAAATCGCTCCGGGCGAATCGTAAAAGTCCGTGTGTTGTCGGCAGTCAGCTCAGTCCTGCATTAGCTCGGCTTGCTATCGCCACCAGTCGTCGTTAGTTCCGCTAAACCATCTGGCGAGTTGGTGATTCCTAGATGTAGCTTTTCTATCTTCCTTGTCCACATCCGTTTTGAGAGTAGTAAACACTACGCTGTTCTCTCGGATCAAGTTGGAGACAACTGCATTGTTGTCGACGAGTCAGTCCAGTCGTGTCTGGTGTCGGGTACCGATAATCTCGATGGCTGCTGTCATGATCTGTTTCTAGAAGTGTTGCCACATACCTTCGGAGGCAGGGATACAGGAGTGTCTTTCAGACAAACGATAACTGCACATTGAAAAGTAGTCCTTATCTTTGAGTTCCGCAATCGTTTCACATTCAGTTTCTGTGATTGTCCGGAGGATCTACAATAAACAGGCTTGCAAACATGAATAGACAATTTGATCCTGACCATCTTATTATCTGTACTACATTCAACCTCGCACATCACTCGTGTGATACACACTTCACGAATGTCGCCCTGTCGAATGATCACGTAGTCAGGGAAGTGGTGGTGACCGTTTTGTAGATGAGTCCACATTGCGATACTGCTTGCATTCAGTTGGAATCGAGTGTTTTTGATAGCCAACTCGTCAGTAGCACATCATTCTCGATTACAGAACCAATGCACTGGGATCGGAGGTCTTCCGATCAGGCTGTTGATTCACACCCACGTAGAAGAAACGGTCGCTCAGCCACCGGTTTCCAGTGGATTGTGGCGAACAGTTGGTCATAGAACTAGTTCAGTGCGTCAACGGTGTGACACATAGTTGGATCATAAGCAGTAAGAAATGTGGCGGTTTTGCAACGTCTGAGTCCCAGGCGCGTGGACATGATTTGAGGGTTGATGCCATGTGTTTCATCAGTCATCATGGGATTGATGCGTTCAGCTACTGCGATACAGATACTATGCTGCTGAACACTTTCTGCCAGGTTACCAATAGAGTAGAAGTTGTAACCATTATCTGCTTCCTCACACATACCTTGGTCTACAAGCCTTGTCACGCTGATGGCTATGACATGATTTTGGTGTGCAAGATAGAAACCTGAGTTGGACCTGTTTTTGTCGGCCTGTTGCCGCTTTGTATGTCTAGCATGATTGGTCATGCACGGGTTGAACTCGTTAGCGTTGCCCTCGGATATATAAGGTACAATAACCGTATTACAATGCCGAGGTAACAGAGAAGGTCAAGCACTTGCGCACGCGGTTGGTTGATTGCATTAATTTAAGATCATCCTGTCACAGTGACCTAAACCAATAGACGCCTGCGTTTAGTCATCACCGCAAGAGACTTGCGTTGCATTTCCAACAAGTGTAAAGAATAGGAGGGGTAGCTGACCACAGACACTCAGGTTTTTAAAAATGGGAGCTGATGAATTTCAAACGACGTTAGTTGTCGATTGATGTGAACTAGAAAAAACGGATGTACCTGTTATGACGTATTCGTTCGCACACAATCACACGTTCAGCTTCCAAAGTTCCATTTGCTTTGTTTGTTTCATGCGGTTATCAATTTCAAAGGCACTCACAGTGTTTCAGACTTTGTACTGCTGGATAAATTGATCGTGTGGATTGCGGGCTCGAGTACCAAGGTTTCGGTGCCTTCGTCACTGCACAGACACGTTATCAACGGTAGACTTGAACCTGAGTTAGACGTTCGTTTGTGAAGAGGCTCACTGAAATCATGCGTATCCTGATTGTTTACTGAACGGTTATTTGCTGTAATCTGTATCACTAATAACCCATTCCAGGTGAACAGCTTTTCATTCCGTTGTGTGTACAGTTCGCTCGTTGACTATTTTCCTGTGTCTCCTAGCAGTCCGATGTGAATCACATTGCATTTCACTCAGGCTTGAAGTAATCTTGACGCACAGACTGTAGCCTGGTCGATATATGTCGGTCATATCAAACCATATATATCAAAGGGTGTCTAACTGTCCGAGAAACAGAGCTTCTCTAAGAGCATGTGAATATCATCTTATGGCTGCTCTAACCCAATCATTCCACTGTGTATTTGGTGTTCACCAAATTGACAAGATGGGAGCTGTCAAAATGTGGCTATCTCAAAGAGCTAATACGGGATTTCATCAACGTTATTGGCCGTCGCTATCATTTAACTGGTAAGTACTGGTTGATAATTATGGGCATACCTGAGAGTGTAGCTTCCAGTAGTTCTCATCATAAACTCTTCTTCACGAAATCACAGTTATATGCGGGTTGATTCAATCACCTGGTCGAACCCGAATCCTGTTGGAACCATTTTACAATCATAGAATGACGATGCGTCAGAACACGGAGCACATCAACTCTTTCTCAAGAATGCCCACGAGCGACCATCGATACAGGTGGCTTTGGTTGCCTAAAGACGTTTTGTTCCTTGAACTGTGATTACTTCATTCACTCCTCCGTCACATTTCATGCAGCTACTCATCATGACAAACTTATTCCTCTGTTGCAACATGACACTGATTTTCGTAGCTATCGCCCGCGTTTTCCTTCTAGACTGCACTTCATTAGGTGGAGAAGGTCTGTGAAGAATCATGAGGATCATATCCATGGATACACTGAGGTTCCGACATGTTTGTCTGCGATTCGGGTATATAATAAAAGAGTAGTGTAAACTATGCAATACACTTCAGGCTGAGATCCTATAGACCAACATGGTGAGCTGTTTGTTAAACGTACATAAATAGATCCGTCGGGTGATCATTTAAGCCTAGGACCTTTGACGCTCTAAGTTTCCAGTTCATGTGGTAGGTGATTGGTTGTTGTCCACCAAACCTGCCAGTTGCGCTGGCGACAAATTGCGTTGTCTTTAAACGGTTCTGACTGGAATTCCATCCGACCGCTTTTATCTGTGCCTTTCTCATTTTATATCTATGGATTATATTAGGTGGAAGATTCTCCCACAGTAACTGCGGGGTATTTGCCTGTATTTCTGAAGAAGAAGAAAAAACAGTTGATGCGTTGGATGTTTGCCCTCATCTATTGCCGTTTATATTCGGCGTTGTTCTCAGTGCCAACAGAAGCCTACTAACTAGCATTAGACAGTTAATCATGAGTGAATCACTTATGTTTTGATTTGATAATACTGATGTTGGCGATTCCAGGCAGTATCTGTGTTGTTTTTGAACTCTGTGTGAATTACTTAACGGTGCTTGATATGAGGGGTCCAGTACGAGCACCGTTAAGTTTTCTTCACAGGTCCGTAAAACATAACTGGTGACGATCCAATCAATACGGCTCCACCACACCATATGTCGAACTTTGTCATGGATTAGGGAAAGACCAGTTTGTGCACACGCAAATTTGTAACACGTTTTGATTTTTTTTAGAGCTAGGTGACTTCATGGGAAACACGAAAGTAGCTCGGTGATGACGGTAACAGGTTCAAGCTCCGATCGGCTATCCTGCTTTTGTTTAAGTTTGGTAGCTTTGCATCACGCCGCCCACCTGCTACCCTATGTATTGCAAGTAGACAAATGCTTTATGAGGTAAAGATCATCTAATGCGATTTCACACGTGTCTAGATGACCACTGCGAGTTTTCGTGTTATCTTCCCCAACGGTGCTTCACCCGGGAAAATCCGCCTTCACATAAAATGATTTTGTATTAATTACCTCCCATTGTTTTATGTGAATCACTGTGAGGATTCATGTGGATCCAGCCCCACTCAGCAACCTACAGGACGATCGTTTTTTTTTTGCACGAAATCTGGGCCAGTTTCCTATTGGCAGCGGATAGATCAATAATGTACGTAAAACCGTTCATGAACAATCTTCATACGTCATTGTATATTTAGCCTGTGATCTGCGCTGAACGTATTCACTTAATCTATATCCCGCCTAGTTGATCTGATAAATAAACCTGATTCAACAGTTTTGTTCCTTGAACAAAACGAACTGTATAAACAATGTGCCCACGATTTTATGGCTGGTTCTTACAAAGTGAGCTTGTTTTGCTCACCATGTCGCACACACTGTTCGGGCTCTGTGAGATCAAATACTCTTTTAATGGAAGACATCTGCCATTCCCGAGAAGTTGCTTCTTGTTAAGGGTCGAACGAGTACTGAACTAATACTTCACGAAGGAGGTCAGCGTTATTGATCGGACTAGGGAGTTGAATATCTAACTCAACATTTGTACTTTTACTTGTTCACCTCAGCGTTAACTAATCCAGTAGGTGAGGCCACAACATAACACGACATGGTAACCGTGGTTGCAGTTGGCGATACACCAGACTGTTTGGAGCGACAGATATTAGTTCCGAAGTCTTAAATGCGCGTTCCACAGTCACGGCAGTCCGTTTCAGATCTTCCCGTATTTGACATCCCACTTATCGCACACCATTTGAATGGTTAGCCGATTTTTACTTGTTTTTCTTACAATAAGTTTTGTTGTATTGACTCGTCTGCATCTTTCTCTAATTTCACAGAATCGATAATCCGCTTGGTCAAGCGCGGTTTGTTGCGACTGTTTGTTAGCATTTAACAATCGATTTCAGTTGATATGGCACACGCAATGCACGCGCTAATTCACAACAGAAGTGTTCTGATTGAGGCGTATTGCCAGTTATAAGCAGACGTTGACTCGAACTGTTAGGTTTCATCATGAAATCGAGCATTTTGTGTAGTTATTAAAAATGTTGAACTGGTGTCGCGTTAAAAGGTGTACGTTACAATAAAACACAACAGTCGAAAGTTATCCATACGAAGGGTGTACGTGACTGGTTGAAGGCCTCAGTAGCCATGCTTCTTTGGACCTTGCGTTTTTTCTGCTTTCCTCCAGCTGAACACACAACCATGTACTTCACTGAGCTGATCATCCCTGCTAGTCACGCAAAATGATCCATGTTCAATCTTTTTTCTACATTTTCACACAAACTGACTTTCAGTGAACTTTGTTATCCGCAAATATGTTCATGTCTACTCGTTTCAATGACCACACCCCCCATTAGGAGGGATGGATGCAAACTTTCGTACTGAGTGAACTTCGGCCCGATTACATGTTATCCAGTTGTCCATGAAAAACGGTAGCTTACAGTGCTGTGGTGTGACTTACATCTAAACTGTGAATGCCGTATTCCGGTAACCAACGTACATTCGATCAGCGTTGCTTAATATTAGGCCCACTGTGCCCAACTATTTGTTCTCTGTATTTATTTAGTTGTTATATACTCTGTTTTTTTTTAAAAAAAAGTTACTCAACCCTTGCTTCTTATCTACTCTGTTTATTGTTTGTTCTAACCGCAGTGTCAACACACATTGCCCATTTGGGCTAATTATTGTGCACAGGGGGTACCGATTTATCAGCAATGATAATTTTGGGCAATTAGTTTTTAGAACCCTTAGATGTGACAACAGTCCTATACTTCTTGTACTCAAGTGATGAACAACACTGCACGACTTGCATAAGGGGCTCATTTCTGGATCGTTTAATCCATGTTGTCAAATTCTGCCAAGCCTTTTCGCAGTCTGGAACGCGACAGTCATATATCAGTCATTGACGCTGTGGCCTAGTTGACAAGTAAACATGAGAACCGACAGCGTTAGTTTAAGTGACAAAAGTGCATATTGGTGATAAATGGCACGCATGACGTCGCACCTATATAGTTGAGAAATACGGCAATTGTTGGCCGGCGGTACACATGACGCTGCTCCAGAATTTGACAAAGAGTAAAAATATGGTCTATACATCTCCAACCAGGGCGGAATCCTGCCTGTTCTTCCCTAATGTTTGTCTCTCGAGCTGCAGTGAGTCAATGAATTTTACTGGATGCCAAAACCGTAACAATTACTGGAGTCAACCTAATTTCCATGTGGTTTTTGCAAGAACCCCTGATACCTTTCTTGAATATGGGAACTAGTATCGCGTGACCGCAGCACGGAGTGGTGATCTTTGTCGTTTACAGAAGTTGAAACAACTGGGTCAAAACCTCTACTAACATCTCCTCACCTTCATTGAA
>LUCH01000919.1:16403-69623 GCA_013368495.1 Paragonimus heterotremus | reverse complement strand
AGATTGAATACCAATCACAGTTGATCGCAGCTCCTTAGGAAAAGCGCCATACTCTAGTTTCATTCTGGGTAAAACTTCTCAGTAGTGCATGTCGTTACAATAATAGGGACAAGAACTCTGACCACGCTTTCTCGTACCAACCCTGTTGACCGCTGCCCCATTGACCTAGGCGTGATCGAATTCTCATACATAAACACCAAGCCACATTCGCTTGTGAATAATACTCACTCCATCCGGTCGCCTTGCGAGGAGATCTGACAAGTGTCCTGTCAATTCTGATCGATGTTCTCATGACCTGCACTTTTCTCGAAGTCGAACTCACACAAGTCATTCATGTGTTCACCGATATTTTCACTACTGGCGAACAGTAAGGGGTTTTCGGTTTAGATAAGTTGAAAATCACACACAGTTGATCGCAGCCGTCGTCTTTCTATCGGACAGTACGAACATTACCAGCAACCTATTCTGGCCAAGCCGTTACATGTTATCATTCAACCGTGAATGACAGTAGTCAACACGATTGCTTCGTGAAGTCGTGACCGAAATTCTAGTTCCTGCCGTTACAGGAATATGCAATACCGACGAGCTCTATTAAGATCGAAACTGGAATGTAGTGATTTTGTAATGATCGATTGTAAATGTGCGCAAGTCTTCGTTTTCGCAAAACAATGAAACTTGCTCTTTATCATAATTAATTGGGAGCTGAGTCCTCTGGTTTCCTCGTGATCTACTCCCTCCTTATAGTAACTTCAGTGTTAGTTTTTGAATAGCGATTTTTCGGAATATTTCATCATTTAAATTGTGTGATGGACGAATGTGTATGCTTGACACTAGTCATTGTGTCAGTGTATTTAGCCGGTAAACGTGATTCGAACGTTGTGATTGGAATAGGTTAGCTTTAGCTCAGTCTGACTTGTTCGCATGGTTACTGGAAGCTATTACTAAAACATAACCTTGTCTACAGCTTCAGTGATATCAAGCTGTTCATGTTTGCTTCCGACATTTAAGATTGCGCATATGTGAATTTATATCCGATCAGATGGTTTGTAGTCATGAAAATCTTGTCAAAAAATGTGTTTTGTTTACGTGCCTCGCTTCTTGTTGACGGTGCTTGTATGCACTTACGGCTTCTCATTTTGGCATTCCGATATATTCTTTCATAATCCCTTCACTACTTTTCCATCTCCAACTATAGTTTATTTGGACGCTCACCGAGTATCCTCAACCGCAGTGGTTTAAACTATCGACCCACATACACGAGCGGTATGGCCGCCATAGATGCAATGCGTCAAGTACAGAGTGAGTTTCAGCACCTCAATGCTTTGCAAAACCATTTTGGAGTTCGATTGATCATGTCACTGCCACTTCCACGTTTATGTGTATCACGACCATGTTGTCAAATTTGACCGTTCAGACATAGCATACCTGTGGTAAGTAGGGGACCCTTTATTCCGTATTAGTTACCGCTGGAGAGGCAGATTTGCTGCATCAGAATTAAATAAATTAATATAAGTCCATGCAAATAGTTGCTAAACTTCCATAAATGCAGACCTCACTGTACTGGCTTCGTTTTTTCTTGATTGTGGCTTTGTACTTATATTCCTGAAACACTGCCCCAGCATATGTTGGTCCTTACTGTTTATGCTTGATTTCACCCTCTGTGCTCATCCTGGTGATTGCGTGCGGCGCGATAAGTACTAAACTATCTTCCTATTGCATGCTGATAAATTTTAGATTCAACACACTTTGCTCCTGCGTTATAACGCCCAGACGCATAATTATCTTCTCGTTTTTGACACCTATCGTATGATGTCCTTTTCCGTATACTCGCTCACCCGAATTCTTAATTTTATGGTGGTCACAACGCCTCTCTAATCGGCATTGGGATGTTTTTACAACTGATTTTCTTGTTGGCTATTGTTGTTAGTCGAACCTTGATTATAGGGTTATTCTTTGCTTTTATTAGATGATATTGTTAAGAAGTTACACATTACAATTGAAAAATCCCCACATACAGTGCTTTTAGGCTTTAGCAAAAATTTGCCGCAGTATCGAAATGTAATTTGACATGTATGGGTTATATCTTTGTACAAAAGGTGGATGTCATTGTTCATTGTAGGCAGTTCACAATAAGAATTGGTCTACATTGTAAATTCCAGCCCGTTGCTGTTGTAACCGAGAGGAATGTCTGTAGATCAATTGCACTCAAATGGCCACTAAAATCGGCTACCAATAGTAGGGTTCGTGCAACAATCTGCATGCGTTCGTTTTCGCGAACGTCTTGTCTTCTTTTATTTTCTGTCAGAGGAGTTCCCTTTGTTGAGAATCTAACTAGTTTTTATTGGTATCATGTCTGGGTTAGCACTAGTCTGACACAACGTCATTATCTTTTAACAATTTTATTGTACCAGTACCGGTTTATTCTTTGCGTTTTTGTGTGAATATTTATGTTGATGGGTGGCTAAATGAACATCACCGGACTTTCGAATTTTCATACTTCGAACCAACTAGTTGTTTCTCACACTGACTAGAGCGAGCATGCTGACCAATTGCACATGGAACAGTAGCATACCACTGCTGGCGCGTCAAACCCTGGGTAGACGAAATGAACACTCATCGTTCATGGTTTCCGTTAGTCATACTGAGCGTGAGTGGTAGCGTTGGTACGACCAGTAATTCTCTTTCCATGCTTTGGATTGATCCACTTTTTGATGTGCCACTTATTACAATCCATTCTCAGTGTTTGTCCTCATGTTCTGCCCACGATTCCTACCTAGTGGCGCTTCTGTAGAAGTTGGTCCTACGTGTTTTCCGATTTTTAGGTTGTAAAGATGCTGTTACCGTAGGCTGACCATATTAGCTAGCACGCAAAGTGTATGATAATACGTGCATGTCTTCATACTAACTTCAAAATCAGTTTCGCTAATTACGATAATTGTGCACAGATGAATTACTGTTTAACGAATCAGAGTTGCAACGTGTTCGTTGCTCTTTTTATGTTAGACAAAGTTACCGTGGAAATTTTGTGGGAGTGACGAACCATTCTTTTTTTAAATCCCGTTCGAAATGGATGAACGCAATTTCTTTGTCCACATTGTGTGTGTGTTGTGTTTAGCACAGTAGGCTTAAGGAGTATCTCAGCTTTCGTCCAAGTATGCGGTGTTAATTGTTTTACAGAGCTGGTCTTTTCGTCCTTAACCCTCCGCAAAATCTGTCCAACGGGAAAGTCGCTTGTGTTTTTCCCCAGTGAATGGAAATCAGTTTGAACGCCAGTTCGCAGTTTACTGTAATCCATATGGTACTTATGCTCGTTAATCTTGTTCAGAGTTTCATTTTTTCTGTCCTCTTGTCTACATGTTTAAGTGCGTTGGATATTTCTTCATGATTTTTCACACTACTCATGAATAGCCACTCTTCCTTGTACGTTCTTGGTCTTTCCCCACTCGATTAGGATATTAGTTATGTTATCATTTGACCTCACCCTTTCTGATAACATTGTTATACTCAAGGAAAGATCTGCTAGGTCTATTGTTTCCCTGGTGACCACTGATAAATGTGATCTTTAATATGCATGTATAATTTCAACCGGCCATCTTGTCTCTGGGCCCTGTTGATATTTTATTCTCGTAATCTTTCCGATCACGACGATATCGAGTTCATGCCTTGTTAGCTGACTTTCACCGTGTGTTGCAAGTTTACATAGCTGACTTATTTTTGTGTTTTAGGATAATGAGTCTTATTATTAATTGTACCCGTGGTTTTTATTTGCACACACCTTTTCTCCACCTCTTCAGGTCTCTCTGGACGTAATCCAGACTGTAAAGTGACTCGTGTGGTAGCCACTGCTGGTGAGTATCTCAGTTTGTCACTGGTAAACGTTTCATTTATTTGCTCGCACTGCCATTGTACCCCCAAGTTGTCCGTCTTACATATGTCTAGGTATTCCATTTATTTAAACACACTCTGGTTCACTTCTAACATAGAGCTTCTTATTAATCTAAACACGATGTACGTAAGAGTGTTTCTATCATCTGAAGCTTCATTTAGCCCGGTGATCAAACGTATGACACGTATGATGAGACATGAAAGATATAGTAACCAGATAACTCAACACCAGCGGGCTCGTGCCTCATCCATCACAACAATCACGAAACAGTTTGTTAACAAGAAGCAACCACTCGGATATTCTGTTGGAAAACATTCTACTGAGGCCAAAGGGGGTAAGTATTCACCAAAATCTCTGTTCACTCTTGATCGGATCCACAACGATTGCAGTTTGAGTAGCGAACTCGACGAACGACTGAAATGAGAGTGTGCCCTCGCCCGGTCGCCTGTTCACACTGTATCACCTAACATAGTTTATGAGTGATTGGTCGAACGTTTGCCCTGGGCTAACCGTTGCACATTCGATCACCTCCACAATGTCATCTAGGTTCTGTTTCGTGTTCGACGTGTTCTCCCATATTCAAGAAATTTGAATTCTCGCTTTCGTGCTTTGGGTAGTTCTCAACTTTACCTTCCTTTCACAGTAGGTATGCAGTTCACCTGACTCAACCAGTCATATGATAGAAACACACACATTGGTCTTACATCTAATAACCCAGTTTCAGGTTCATGAGTGAAATATTACGTTGTATTGTTTTTTTTTGTATTATGGGTATTTACTGGAATTGTAATTTTTGGTGTTTGTGTTGAGCGAGGACTCGAATTTGACCTTTTCGAGGTTAATACTGCATTTTCTCTTATTCTCTAAAATTGTAGACCTCTACTTTCCCTCAACAATAGACTCCACTACAGTTCAGCGAAAAATTCCGAAGGGTGAGATGATGGAAGTCATTCAGACATCTAAGGGCAAGTACCTGCGCATTGCTCGTACAGGTGATCTGTTCGTTGTGAAGACCAATGCGAACACGACCAGCCCATCGACTGCCGGTACTGTTACGGACATCACTCCGCGTGACGGTCCCGCGTCCACCGTGGACCTGACGGATACACCCCCACCATCACTAGCTACTACAGCAGTCACCCATAATACAGATACAGATAAAAGCCCGTCCTTAACACAATCTTCTGTTATATTGCCAAACGTCAGTGATCTCGGTTCACCAAATAGCAGAGGTAATACTGTCCCCGGGTCTGGGATGATGCAGAGTTCTGTGGACTCAGGCAATTGTAGTGCTAGTCAGTCGAAAACTGCTGCACCTATGGAGTTGTCGAATTCCGTTTCACTACCTTACTCTTCTGTTTGTGTGGACTACTCCTCGGACTCTAAAATCGATAGCATCAGACATCCTTTACAACAGCATTTTCCCCATTCTAGTGATATACAAACGGGATGTTTGAGCGTTTCCTCACCGACACGTCTACAACAACCCAGTGATTGTGTTCCCACTCCTTATTCCAGTCGCAGCGCGATAGAAAACACTAATCATCGTTCGTCTACCGGTAGTAACTCACAGCAATATCAGTCTCCTCCTGCACACACTGCCACTCCAAATCAGTTTGGTTTGCTTCAGTCCGCCCAACCTTCTGCACCCATTGCAGTACCATCTCAGAACCAGGTTTTCTCGTTTGAGCAATATCGTACTCAGTTGCAAAGGCAACAACAAATGTCTAGTTGGTCATGTCCTACTTGTGGACGTTCTCCTTTACTAGGTTGTACGTGTGCTACAGTGCGCCCGTGTTCGGAAAAGTCCATAGCGCACACTTCGGTTCCACATCCAACTTCCCCAACCTCGTTTAGCCAGAAAGCAAACAGTTCCTCTCATGGACTCTTTCCTAATCAGTCCAACACATCTGAATCTCGAAAACCCGAAAATGCCCACGATACTTTCACCCCGTCTACTGGCTTTGAATCTAGTATGACTTCCTCCCAGTTTTATCAACCGGCAACTTTAGACACACAACATAATCATAATCAACACCAACAACAGTATTTACGTGCCGCAGAAGAGGTTGCTCGTCAGTCCGCTGCAGCTTATTTGAATTTCAATAAACAGCAACTCACAGCCTCCGCTTCGCATTCGGAACTGGCCCAATCCCCACGTGCCAGTTTGAGTGTAGTTGATCAACCCGTATCTTCTGCACGTCACGCGCAGCTTGAATCTTCATTTCTGTCTCATAACAATTCATCTGCGTTTCCCAATCCCACGGCCTCAACTCCCGCTCGAGTGGTTCATGACTACTTTGCCCAATTAACCGGACAACATGCACAACAGGCGGCAACCCTGTTTCCGTCTTCGCATCCTCCCGCTGCTGCGGTCGCCCATTCCTCACACCCTATGGCGGCGGCTGTACAACAATATCTTGCAGGTGGTTCATCCAGCACTGCATCTCGGACCAACGTGCCGACCCAACCCGATCCAATGTACGTCCATTTAGCCAACCATTCTCAGCTGGAATCGTCGTCATTGGTTGGGCGTACCACCGTTGAGTCACAGCACAGCAGTGGTAGACCGGTACTTTCTGAACAGCCGCAGCCGCTGCACCATCAGCAGCAACAACAGCAGCCACATCAGTTTTCATTCATGCAGTCTGGGGCACAAGTAACTCCGCTCGATCGACTACAATCTCATCGTTTACTTCCAAACTTCCGTTTCCCCTGAGACCTAATTCTACCGTCTTCCTTTATTTGGCTGTTCATTTACCCGGGTGCGCGCGATCAGTCCAAACTCTGCACGCGATTCCCACCCGTTTTCTACGCTAAAACTCGATCTGTCTATGTAAATACTTCCTCCTTCCTTTTTTCTCCGTATCTGCACTGTGGATTTTCTGACTTCAGCAGAGTTCGGCAGTTAGTTTGAAATTTCCAACATCCCAGATCTTTCATCCCCGAAGTCTGACTCCTTATCTGTAGAGCTCTTTTTGGTCACATGATGTTTTTAGATCAATTACGCATCTATTCGTGCTTGTGTCGCTATCATACTTGTCTACATCTGAGTCGCATTGGTTAAAGTATTCGGTGATGTCCATTTGCATGTGGGTTTTTTGTCCTTTGGCGCCTCCTTCCCTCGATTCACTCGTGCTGTCTTGTATGTCTGTCTACAATGATCCCTGATCTACCCCTGATTGTCTCAGTTCATTGCTTTTTCACTTGTGTGTATGTATCCGTGCCACAGAGTCTTGTATTATACTACGTACACGCACATACGTATACATATATACTGTGCATTCTGATCTACGGTCACCCATGCTCTTTCTTCCTACTCTTGTTTGACACTATGGCGGTTGTAAGTATGCGTTCTTGTTCGAATCACAATGCAACTCACTCCTCTTGTAGTTGACTTTTATAATGCGAGCGTGTGGGCTCATAATAAATACTCACGCTCAAACACATTCACACTTGACATGCTAATTTACGCTGGTATATTGTATTATTGCATTTACGACCGATTGATTAATTTTTATAAACTCTCATATTCAGTCTTGGTTTTCTCTGTCTGCCTACAGCCGAATGAGTTCGTTTGTTTCCTTATTCAAACCCCATTTACGCCTCATTTTCTCAGGTGTTTCAGAAGGTTGAAGATTCCTCGATGTCAGTTTGGGGTGTCCTAACTGGGTTAGCTGGATTTTAATCTCGAACTGGGTGGCACGGTCAATGTGCACACGGATAGGCTGAAAAACACAGGGATCGACTGGCTGCTACAGAGTAAGAGGACGCAGTCTCGCCAGTTACGTAGAGTAAACCAAGTCAACTTGCCTAGACCCAGTTACGTGGAGCTTCTTAAATTGACATGTAGACATCTTAATCTAGAAAAGATACATATTTTTGACGCGTTTTCGATGTTGTAAACATCTTCAACACATGGATGCTTAGAGGACCAAGGGTCTAATAAACACCAATATCGTTCCGTTACTTACTACCGTTTGATCCGAATATCTGTCCACAAAGTGTCCACGTAAAGACAAAGTCGGTCGTCATGTGTTGGCGTATCGGTAGAATTTTAAAAAAAAGTGACTGAAACAGATTACATTTCCTGCCCCACGGTCGTACCTGGTAAACAACCTAAAGTCCGAGCCGGGTCATATTCCTCTAGTCATTTAGGTTTTGACAAGTCTCGCCACCAATTATCCTGGTCGCCACATCGTAGTCGCTACTTATAAGTTCAGTTGTTATCTGCGTCGCTTACGTTGACAGCGTATGCTAATACGAACGTTGTCAGCGTGAATCTGTCTTTCCGATTGTGTCCACCAGGTTGGTTTGAAAAACAGGAGCATCGTTTCAATTCCGTTACCATGCGGTCGTTTTCCTTCTGTTTACTGGTTCTATGGTGGTGGGTCTTGCTCACCATACCAACAGAACTGGTTCACCAGACAAAGTTGTCATGACTAGAAACCCCTAGGATATCTGTAGTTTAAGAATGCTTGTGGATTTAGTTCACAACATATTAGTGCTTATTACTATATTTAATCCGACGGTATCCGATCGCTTCTAACTGCAGATACGAACTTCGATGGTTGTCGGTGCACATTTGATTTGTTTCTGTTGATGCGGATGTGCCCACTGTCTAACCCATTTTCCCAGTTCGCACCATCGCTCTCATGAGTTGGAAGTGACCACGGGAGACTGTTTTGTGAAATCCAGTCACACTGATTGGGTGTTTGTTTGGGCTCATCAAGTGGAGATGTTGTATACATGATTCGAGCTTCGCATTGTAACCCTAGACCGCTTATCCCATTGGCATACTTGTCACAATTTAGTTGAGACTGGCGAATCCGTACTATGGAGACTACGTATGATACATAACGGTTAGTTAACACCAGGACACCAAGTTGAAGGGTATGGACAACCTTTTAGATTCACTTATGTATTGTTTCACGGTGCTCACCCTCAGACCGGCTCGTCGAAGCTGTCCCTTCCTGATTAGTCCCCAACACAATTAAAGTTCGTTGTGTGGGTATCTTTCTGCGAGTGTTCACCTTGGAGCGTTATGCAGTTCTGAGTTTTTGGCGTGACAGCCACTCATAAGTATGTCCACGTCGGATACTAGAGGGTTGCACAGCAATTATAAGAAACTTCTTCATTTGAGTTCCTATTTGTGTGTCCATCCTCTTATCCCTACCGAAAAGGAAACCAGTCAAAGCGTGATAATCGCTCAGGAGTTGGTATCACAAACTTGCCTGTGCATCCTGCAACGAAACCATTAAGTCATCTGATGTTTTGCCGCCGTATGCTGCGAAACTTGTCTTCCGTCTCAAACTAATCGGATTTACCCCACATCGTGAAGAGGTGCATTTTTAATTGATACTGATGAACAGCTTTGTTTCTAATGACTTAATGAAAAAGTTGCCAAAAGGCTGCGGAGAAACCGCATACCTTACCAGGAGCCAGTAGGTCGTATTTTGCTTTTCGCTTGGTGCGCCGTTTCAGCGTGTTCTTCACAAATGAACAACGGTGTATTGGGTTCAGACCATTTTTTTATTGGCCTACTTAACCTCCATTATGAGGCCGTAGACACCAGTCCTTGTACACTTGTGGGACGATTAATTTCTGTATGTTCTCATTCGGGTTTCGATCAAAACCACAAGTGTGTCTAACAGTTGATCCACGAATGAGACACATTCTTGTTACGTGGGGTATGTGTATTTTGGCGCTGATTTGATGGAACAACCCGTTCCGTTGCGCCCTCCCTGTGATCGACGAATGCAAGATTCTAGTGTATTAACAAGGATTGGCTTTTTTCTCACCGTCTGTAATATCTAGTTCGTTTATCCTCCGTTTATGGAGCTAGGGCACCATCATTCTGAATTTAATGCCGGTAGCATCTCATCTTCTAGATTTGAATTTTTCTCGTTCCAGTTGTTATATTACTCTGGATGTGTTCATGGTTTTCGGCTTCAAATAACTCTTGTGACCAAAGTGTAAGATAGTACTCTGTTATCATTGTTTATGTGTGCAGCATTCTTTTAGAAATCAATTTTAGGGACCTTCCGTTTGATCAAGTGTATTTGGTTAATGACTAACACTGCTTATTTTGATATGTTAAACATTACTTGTCGTTCACTGACCGAGTTCGTCTGAGCCCAAGATCATATCAAGTCGCTTGGTCACTTTCGAACGCATAGTTAGTCGCGGACATATGTATTTGGATTCTGAACAAATACGTACCTACGGGGATGTTTGGCACAGCCTTTGGTAGTCAGTCTTTTTGTTTTGATCTCAACTCCGCATTGGGAAGGCTGCGTTGTTTGTCATGTTTATCGTCCAAAATCGTGACAAACCTCGACACCGAGGTTGGTTGTAGTTGTCGCTCCTTTTGGGATGATGCTTCACATTTGTAATTGTTTAAGTCGTCCTCCGAAACCTCAGCAATCTTGTAATCATTTCACTTGTGCAACAAGTGACTGGTCAAACTTGTCGCCTCCTGGATAAACCTCTACCACTGCCAACCTATGAGCTTATCTTAGATCATGGTAGTTCGGTTGTACTAACTTCTGGATTACCCATTACGTGGTTGACGAATTCGAATTCCTGTTTAGGCTTGAACATTCGCGTAGTACTATCAAGCTCATATGGCAACGGAATTTTATTCCACTGAATTATTGGGCTATCGTCGCTTCATTTTTATTAGGGCTGTCACCGGATGAACTAGAGGTAGCTCATCAGCGACGATGCGTTTATGGTTCTAGATTTTAACTTTGGTTATTTTAACTACTGTTGTCCATAGCAGGTTTGGGTAGCCTAACCTGATCTGAAGTATGTTGCTGCTAGGTGGCAACCATCTTGTTGTTGTTTGCTTGCTCAAGACATCGCTAGTAATTTTTAGTTGGTTACTTCCTGGTCATAGAGAAAGAACAAATCCTCTCTGCTTACATTATTTAATTGACGCAAGGATTGTTCTGGTCAAGCGTTTGTTTTCGAAATTTTTTTTGGCACATATATACTTGTTGCATACGCATTTATGCTGTTATTTTGTTTTCAGTCAAAAAACTATGCCCGCAGAACAAAAATATGTGGAGTCCATTGCGGAATTAGAGTCAACCGCAAAAACTGCTTTGGCAGCAGGTCGTCGTGTCTCAGTCTTCATGATTGGATCAACTGATCCACAGACTGGAGAAAGCTGGTGTCCAGATTGTCGTGAAGGTAAGTTTTGTCTAACGTCTGTCGCCTTCGTGTTCACTCTGTGCTCATGCTATTAGAGCAGATCACATATTCTTGCTGGTCGTTGGACAATCAGTTTCGTCCCTGTTTAGACTACATTTCATACATGTGATCTGCCCAGTCTCCTACTTCCGGCCGGCATTTTTAACGCACCTTTTATTGACTTTCTCGTCGCATTTTTTTCTAATCCCTACTGCTTCCCGTGTTGCTATGCGTTTCTGCCTCTCTCTTCACCATCGATACAATTAGTTACACGAAATCATCCCGTTCAAATTGTTCAAGTCGAGCAACTGACAAGTAGTGTAGAAAGTTTTATGTCAACGGTCTCATACTTAGGTACTTCATTTTGGATGCTGGCTTATTTTAGCTATACTGTATCTCTTCAACGCGTCTCAATGAGGATAATACAGATTTGTGAGCACCTGTTAGGATCACTTTTGTGAATATGTTTAGTTTGTTTATGTCCGCTATCCCTGGCCTCTGACGAGATTTCCCCATAATATCTCCTGAGTGTTTACCTGTGTGCTGGTGATTTTCAGTACCACGTCTCTTCTAACCTTTGTTAAACCTGTTCTACTAATCACTTGTTAATGGTAAATCTACCTGCTCCTCACATTTCGGATTTGTCGATTACCAAAAGCAGCCAGCCGATAGCGTTGCATGTTTAACGCTTTACAACATGAACACGGACTTCCTGAATTGACTTTTAACCCCAAGCTTGTTACATTTAAAGTGAGACGAGTCACTATTATCAATTAGCTTGTATAAATTAACTTCATAATTGGTTGCAACGGTCGCATTCCCATAGACTTTTCAGTCAGCTCCTTTCGAGTCTCACTCCTGTTGAAACTCGTCAGTAATACATATCCCTGCCAGGGCTGGAACTAGAACTCCAGGCAAGGTTTCATGAGGCAACCGTGTTGATCACTAGCATATTTATTTCTTTTCGAAAGGAGGTGACTGAGGATGAGCGGCAGTTGCAGTCGGTTGTGGGTTATGTCAACTAAAACCCACCGATAAGTAAAACTTGTTCGGTCTTTCTATAAAATGTGGCAAAATAAATAGTATCTGTTTAGTGGCCAAAAATCACTAGAAGCACAATCGGTTTCGTAGTTATTGCCACTCTTTAGGTATGCGTACTAGACAAACCCCAACCACACATCTTGTTTGAAAAACCCGAAGGAGACACACGGTGGTTATTATCGCTTCTATGTTCATAAGTGAAGCAAGCGTTGCAACTGAATTAGTTCAACATGCAGCGATCGCATCATTCAATTATGTCTTGCGCAAAACGACTTGTTGAACTGGTTCTGGACTGTTTTGTTTCAGTTGATCTTTCTATCATAGGTCAGTTATACCCTTTCTGGCCACTGATCATCAGTTTGATTTTCAGTTGAACTTGCCTGTGCAATACATCTTTACAATGGAAAAAATGGACAAACTAAATTAACATCTGGAGAGCTGATTGTTTTCGACTTCTGTACATTGCGGTGACGTTTGGATAATAGTGTTCAGTGTCTAGGTTAATCGTTTCAATCACTCCAATTTACTCATACCAGTGGCTTGTTGGAATTAACACAGCTAAAAGGATGGTCGCTTGCTGGTTATCGACGCATCGTTATTGACACTCAGGTCGCCCATTCGCTCAACTTAGTTCCTGGTTTTCATATTGTACAGTATATGGTTATCAACTCAATCAGTCCGTAGCTCGTCATCATTTCTAGGCCTAAAAACGCCAGTACTGGATCATGTAACCAATGCATACTGAAGTTGCTACTACCGAAACTAAATGTTGTAGTTCAGCGTTCCGTCCGCGGTTATGTTTCACTCATTTGTTTCGCAGACTTTTGACATGTTTCGAAGTTTTCCATTCTGTGATTGTTCATGCTGTCAAATCATTTCTGGAATATATGTGCATTACCTGTTCTGTGTATCGGCGTGTTCAGTTTTTTTGGGTGTTCAGTTCCCTACAAAAATGGCGTCAGGAAAACATCCAGAACTGTACAACCTTTGCTTTGGGATCACAGGACCCCAATTCGTCATCTGACCACGCTGACGATAGAAGCCTATCTTTATTTCTCTTGATCGAGTGACTGTCGACTCAACCATACTTACAGACCTGTTGTCTTGTGATATATTTGTGAGTCACTGTTCCGTTTAAGTTTGTGAATACGTTTACCCCTTGTTGTTGTTGCTGCTGTCGTTGTTCTGCACTTACGCCCCAAATGCGGTTGTTATTGTACAAGACGGTTATTGTCTTCTCTCTTTTCGTTTTCAGCTGAACCAGTTGTCGAAGCCTGTTTGAAGAAAACTGCCGATAACGATTTGTTTCTGATGATCGAAGTCGGCTTGAGAGATGCGTAAGTCGTCTGACCGTAGTAACGTTTAACCTTATTCGTTCGTCACTCTTTCATGCCGTATATTGCGACATCTCGTTGTCTTTTGTCAAAACTGATAACTATAGATTAGAGTCCTTGCTACTACTCTGCGTGAAATCCAATATGTTGCTTCTAGATTGATACTTACCATCAGTCAGTCCTGTTTAGTGCGAGACATTTCAGAACACCATGTGGCTATCATAGGGTCCAACTTCTCTCCATTGTTTCTCCGATTTCCTTATAGTTAGTTGAATAGGTTTATCAAGAACGGGTGTTCGACTGACGTTGTCCCCATTGTTCAGTTTTTATCGACAAGATTGACCACGTGCACTTTGTGTGTGTATAAGTGTCTTTCGAGACGTATGAAAGTGACGCTGAACTCTTCCACAAGACGTGTTCTTCTCAATCCCCATTCATTAAAAACTGCCCCCCTCGTTTTTGGTTGTTATTAGTATTGCTCTTTTTCTCCTTCCATACAGTCATTTCGGTTGTTGATTCCAAAATAGTGTGCTTTCTTCCATTCTCGTCATGTACTGTTGGATAACGTCTTCGTGCTTTTCGCCACGACGACTCGGTGCGTCGTTGAAGAAAACCAACGCATAAATGTACAATGTCTCAAGGTCACTCACTTGCAGCCACAACTTCGGCACACTGGATGAGCCATTGTTTCAATGGTTGACTGTGGGTACACACTACCTCGTTATCAAGACTAACATAGCCAGCTGTCTGCATATTTCGATATATTTACTCATAAAATTCCCTAACCGAGATTCCTTAGGCTTTACTAAATACCTTGAAGTGTTCCTCATCATTATTTTGGTGCAATGGATATCGAACCAAACCGGGAAAACGACTTTGCATCCTGATCATCAACTGTTTTACTAGTTTAACTTTTGTGGCATTCACAAATGTACCACCATATCTGCTCCAAATAAATGGCCTACATCGGTTGCTCAGACTCCTCACACCGATCTGATGTACCGATGGTATCACCCTGTTTGATAGTTGGATGTTTGCTGTCTAAATGCCAAGCTCGACGATTGCTTGAATAGCATCAGTCTAAGCTGAGAATTAACACTTTTCTTTGGGTTGAAATGTAGAATTTCCGAGCTTCCGGCTTGGCTTCGTAGCTCAGCTGGTAGCGCGCTTGCCGCATTGAGACATGTCTCTGTCGCTGGTTCGAATCCAGCCGAAGCCCTGACTTCCCACAATTGGATCTCATCTAAAATCAGAAATCTGCCAAACTACTTATTAGTAACACTTTTGTTAACAACCAAAAACGTGGTGCTTTATCCTAACGGAACATAGTCGGTTTCGTGAATAAACAGCGATGCAGTTCTGTACACAATGTGTGGTAGTGATGGTCGAACTGGCTCATCTGTCCAGTCGTCGAAAAGTTCATGAGCTTCAACTGCCACTCGGAACACTTTTTGTGGACACGGCAACCGATCGACATACTGTGCTTACCTGACTTATGGTGTCCTATAATCTGAACGTCACCTACAGTTTATCATATCCTTCTTCCGACAGGCTTTTCATCCAGCTTCTGTCGGATGGTAACACTATGTCCGAGTTTCGCTTTTGTTAGATGTCGTCAGCAATGCATTCTCACGGCTAAGATTTGAAATCCGACCATGATTTCATGAGACAGTCGTGTTGATCACATTGAATATGACTGAATTATCGTAGCAAACACCTAGTCACATTCATTTGTAATGTTTTGGTTCACTTAACCGAAAGCAGCCGCTAATTACTGATGGACCGCATATCGTGTTTGCCGTTCGGGCCAAGGCTGTTATGCCCGTCTAGTTTCCATTTGTAAGGTGAAGCTAGTGGTGTGATTATTGCCATTATTTGAGAATACACGTATCATTCCTAAACATTCAGTAGGATTATTCAGTCGTTCCTAATGCGAAGTCAGTGGCCGAGTCATCGGCACGGTTGCCTTATGAGAAGCCTGACCGGGGTTCTGGTCCCGGCCTTGGCAAGAATATGCACCACCAGTGAACTTTAACAATAGTCAAACTCGAGTGTAATACCTCTTTCCTAATGGGGCTAGCTAGAATGTGTGCCTGAACCAAAAGACTGAAATCAACTATGTGATACTCGACTTAAAGTTTGCCAAATCTTCGACTATTCGTCAGTGATCTGCTGTATTGCTTTGGTGATGTGGGTGAAGGCCGGTTGCAAGTCATCCACTTGCTTATGACTGCTACTTATCAACTGACATTATCTGATATCGTGCTAGCACAGTCTGATTTATCCATCTTTCCTTAAAAGCTTAATGTGGAATCTACGACATTCGGATGTTTGTGACTGTCTGGAAGAAAGCGTGAATATGTTTAATCTGACACCATGGGGCTGTCCACGATCTGAGTTGACCTGGGTTCATGAATGTCAACGTTGTTCTCCACAATCAGCCATTAAATTTTTTCGCTTTATTTCGTCATCTCGCACAGATGGAAAAATCCGGACAACGCATTTCGCAAACACCCAGTCTATAAGCTTACCGTCATACCGACCATGTTTCTATTCTGTCTGGTAAGTTGATGGCTTATTTGTTCTTGTCTCCAGTCGTACCGTGTCCGTCTCTCTCGCATTGATGTACAGTGTCATCTTGTTTGATGTAAATATGTTCATACGTACATGTGCACATCGGTTGCACTATATGTAGCGAGATTGAACTTTTCAAACGTCTACTCGTAGTTGCTACTGTGTCTCCAGGACTACTTGAAAAAATACCTCGGTATTACCTTGCTTCTGGAGCTGTAAAACAACTAACGGAATTTCTGTCAGAGTTGCTTTTCCCCAACGGTCCTCATATGGCAGAGTACGTTTTATAAACAAGTAATCAGTAGGCAACTAGATGTCTTCAACTTGATATCCGACGAGCTCTTCAGAGAATCTTGTCGTTAATGGCGAATTGTTCAAACGAGCACTTATCGTTTTCGTTGACAGAAATACACCAGAGATTAGAAACTGGTATAGCACTGGCGGTTACCCATTCAAGACGTATTTATTTAGCTGTAGTTCTAATGTTACCGTATATCACAGTTTTCACCAGTATCTCCATACCAATTTTGTTTTTAAGAAAGCCTGGATGCTCACTTTTTGTGTGGTTCGTGCACATTTTCCATACTCCGTTATCTCATTTCGCGATTCACTGATACCCACATACTTTCTTGTTGGGTATGTTATTCTATCGTTTCTCCTGATCATAAACTCTTAATCGGGATCCATACAGTTCTCGCCTGATGCGGCACTGTTGTGTAGTGCTGCTTGTAATCATACGACATGACCCTGTATAGTTAGTAGAACAAATATTAAATGCCCGATACCGACAATTCGCCGAGCGGTTTGAAACGCTACAACAACGAAAGACAAGACGAAACACACCGGTGTACGGATGATGCATTTACTGAAGTAGCGACTCACCACTCACGTGTGTGCAAAGACGGTACGCGGATATACGTGCGTTTTGTTTTGACTACTGATGAGTAGGCAGACTTTTTGCAGTCAAGATTCGAACATCACTCACATCCGATCGCACCTTCGCATTCGAATGAACGAAACGACACCCAGGATCTAGTGTTTCTTAAGAATAGGTAGATAATGAATGAATGCTGATTCTGGAAGCTCCGACGAAAAGTTCGAACTATTCAGTTGGATTGTGTGAATTGTGAACATCGCTCACAATTTTCTGTCGGTTCAAAGCATTCCAATATTCTTGTGATCCGTAGACAAATTACCTAGAGGTCGATGCTTACCTGAAACAAAGAGATTCATTAATTACACATGTTCGATTTCCTTTCTAACCCTTCTCATTTCTTGGTCTAGGATTCTGGAGAAATTGCTGTGAAGTGCAGATTGGAAAATGACGAATGCAAATCTGCTGCGTCCGTGGACAAACTGCTCGCCGGCGAATGTTAAATTATCATTGGAATGAAACTGTGTCTCTCGGTGATTAACTTATGAATTCACAGGTCCAATCCTTGCGTTTGTGATTATCAGCTTTCCTACTTTCATCAAGTTTTCTTTCAGTTCGCTGCTTTGTTTTATTTTCTGGGCGGCGCATTCTGGCCAATTTTTTTGTTGTCTTCTTTAACTCAATCGTGCAATTGACGTCTGTTCTATTTTCGATATTGGTGTTAATTTTATGGTGGCTTGTGATTCGATCATTTAACCGTTTGTTATCGCTGTTTGGAAACTTATCTGATTTATTTTGTCCTACCTATGACATTTCAATATTGCCCTCACGATTCACAAAGACATAGTAGGCTTTTCCGGTTGGACGTGGTCACTACCTGGATTGTCTATAAAATGAATGTAGTCGGAACGGGTTAATAAAACCTTCAAGGATGATACGTTACGGGTCAGTGGTTTATTCCCGAGACGAGGACGCTTTCCTGTTAGTTATTCGATTCAAAGAACAAGGTCGTATCCATTTCTCTTCCTTTCCTGCGATTATGTGCTGGCTGAACGTCAGTTTATTGCTATCTGTGTTAATGACGATGATTTGAGAGCCCCTTCTGGACGGATGATTAACAATATAAAAGGGCGATTGTCTATTACCTAAACGAAACTGAATTCTACAGGCTGGCGTTCAGTACATTAGACAGTTTTTTCGTATTGAAGAAGACTTTCGCCCACCATTTCAATGAGAATTACTTAAGTAATGTTGGAGTGCTACCCGAGCTCTGAAGGACGAAGAAGTTAATTTCCTTCAATTACGGGCAAACTTGACCTAGTTTAGAGTGTAGTTTCCATCATGTCACACGTTTGTATCAGTGGGAATGTGTGACACGTAATAACTGGTAGACGTTTAATCTGAACAGCCCTGATGTGTTAAGGTGTTATCAATATGTCCTTCGATAAATAATGTGATTCAGTAGTAACCTCAATGGTAGATGGTTTCTGATGTGTTCAGGTTCAAGTGCTTTGGTTTAATTGGATTGCGAATGAACTTCTAGCTGCTGTGTAATCGCAGCAGAAACATCTTCATTACCGTTTATTACGTCACGTGCTAACGGCTATCGTTTTTATCACTGTTATGTTTCCTAGGTAGGATTTGTTTTCTTTGTGGTTGCATAGCCGTTTGACATTAATGTGAACCACTGATTTGTTACTGTTTGTGATAACAATGTCGATTACTAATGGATGATTAATTACGAACCCCAACTGTTCTTTAAAGTTGAGTCAGTAGGTGTCCTATTAGATTGGGGACTTCGTTATCACTCAAGTCGCCGGCTGAAACACTACTCGATCTCGTGATCAACTGTGATTGGTGACGTGTTCGCACCCACGCCACCTCTAGTCTATCTCACTTTATCCGACTCCCTTTCAGGTAGATGCTTCCTTCTAAGATATTCTTTGTCCCTCAACCCGTTAGTGTGGACTCGTAACCCGAAAGCTAGCCGATTCGACCCTCCATTCAGACTATCTCTACTTGATGTGTCCAAACAAGGAAGAAACTGGTCGTGGAGTATCGGTTTGATGGTGACCATCAAGAAGCGTCACACGTTCTTTCACCACTGGCAGCGAGCGACGCTTCAAGCTACAATGTCATCTGTTCAACAACCCGACCGTTTTTATGTATGCTAATCATACGGTTGTAGGCTCGGGCTCTGGCCACCGCGAATGCTCTTATCTAAATTTGGGTAGCATGACAGTATTCAGATCACGTACGTACTTGTTTTATAAAACCTGTGACCCAACTTATCGTCAAACTGGTACAACATGTACACCTCTTATTTGCGGACGGCTGAGTCGTAACCAAGTGGCACTGTTGATTCAGACACCACTCTCGTCAGCAGTAACTGTGGAAACTATAGTTCAAAAACGTACTATGGAAGATGATTTGTTGCGATCTTCTGGGTAGAATCACAACGTTTTCAATTATTTGGGTTAACACGGAGTATATTGCCCGGCAGGCCGTATCTACCGCTTTTTCAAAACAACAATTATCTTTTTGGCGATTCATGACTATCTCGCAGAATTCACAGGAAATTAGAGGAGGCTGAGAAAGTGTATGTGCATTTGAATCTGCGTTGGATGATTTAGAACTAAAGAACAGGTTATAAAATTGATTCATTTTCAATAGACCATCAATAAGAAAGTAACAAGCGAAGTAGAAACTCGACTACTGTTTATCAAATACACAACAGTCTCATGTCCTAAAACCGAGTTTCCTCTTACACGCCGGTAGCGCATTGATAACTGCTCCACTCTGCATAACCTATCTAGATGAGGTTAGAAAGGTTAGGTTCTAACTCGTTTTGTAGCTCTACGTTGTACTTCTTTGTAATAGTGGTATTATTCGCGAAACAAGGACGACAAGATTGAATATTTAGTTCAAGACGGAGAGGTACTAGCTTATTGAACATAGTAATGGAGCCGTCCGAACAGCGTGATGAGAAGCTCAAGTACCGAGTTAGGTTTTTTGGCTGTTGACGCAACATTAGAAGGAACATTGTGTTCACTTGGAACAGTCATGTCCAGGTTGCGTTCTCGGGTATTTACGCCCAGTTTTTCCACTGCCAGAAAATCTACAGTTCGAATGACGGGGGCGCATTACTTTACATTTGGTCCTAAACGAGGGCGTGTTGCCTGTGATACAGTGGTGTGACATGTTTGAACCGCTTCGCAGTCACGTTGTATGCCGAATTTGAGTATCGTCAGCATATAATAGCAGCGGGGAACCGAGAGGCTGTGGGCTATCGAGCACAAATGCATTAAAGACGTAGTAGTCGAATTCCTTGGACTGGTAGCAGGTAATGAACTAGCTCGAACCCATCACTAGCCTCAACGCAGTAGTAGTAGAAGATCGGGCGATGTGGATACAGTTACGGCTTCATTGCATTCCTGGTTACCCACTTTTATGGATGGCAATAGGTTATGGAATGTGAGGTAGATAGGTGTCAATCACCTTGCATTTTCTTGGTGATCGAGTCGAGGAGGACTCGCTTGTTTGATAGTTGTCAAACCAATGATAGTAGGATACTGATGATTGACTATAGTCCTGTCATTCTGGCCGATGGACACATTGTGGTGGATTGTCAGGCCAAAGGTGCGAGTATTCAAACACTCCGCGGAATGTCTCAACGAGGGGGAGAGGCACGTCCACAAAACCTCAACGATCGGATGACGGACAACGGGGGCAATCGGATGTCATCGCTCGACTGAATCGGGTCTACGGGCAAGACGTAGCAGGCAAAATAGAATGGACGATGAAATCGGTGGCGCGATTATACCAACACTCGCGAGAATATCTCGACACTGTCGTGGAATACGATCAAAGCCCACTGCGGATAGATGGAGGACAACGCGAGCCATCGCTCAAAGAAATCGGGCCAACGGTCGAAGATTGGCAGACGAAAAACCCCCGGATAGAAGGCGCCAATCACACACATAAACCGAGCAGAAGTGCACACGACGCGTGAGCGGGGGTGTTGTGGACTGGAATGCTGACTCATAAACGCGAGTGCGCGCGTAACATGCTAACTAGCGTGTTGGACAATAACGATTGTGCTTTATTGGACAGCTTTTCGCTACGCTATAGCCATAACGTGCTGCCGCTTGCGAATTGCTAACCCACAACTTTCCTCCCTCAAGATAGCCTCATCCAGTCGATGTACCATTCGAACAGATCTTTGGGTTGGGCTATAAGGTTCCAGGTTGGGTTCCTCAATTGCTTCGCTCTCAATGCGCTGCTTAGGAACACTTGCACCGCGTCCTCCAGCCGGTGTGCAGTCTTTATTGACCTATCCAATGCGTTCGATTTTATCTCACAGTACTCGATTTTCAGATCGGTACAGGCTCTCGCTTCCGTCACGCTCGAAGCCTCCGGTCCCAGGCTGATGTTCGCCTCTGCTATTCATCATGGCAATGGATGGCTCTATCTCGATCGGAGCTGGTCAACGGTTTCGCCTATGTTGACAATCTGATCTTCTTGGCCAAGAATCCTACACGTCTCTCCGCGAAGCTTGCAGCCGCCGCAAGTGCTCTGAAGCTATCCGGACTGATGATAACCGTGCGAAACACTAAGCTCATGGTCATCTGTGACGACCGTAAGCATAACGCAACAGCTATAGCTGACGAGTCTTACTCACTAAGCACCTCTGACACAGTGACCTATCTCGGTATTCGGTTTACCTGGAAACATGAAGCATTCACCAACCACCGACTGCAGTTTCACATAGTGCTGGATGAAACAAGCAAAGCGCATCTGAAACTGCACCAGCGTCTCTGTCTTCTGAGACAGTCTTTGATCCCCAAAATGAATTACTCGTTATTTTTGAGCCGAAACCCGCTCCAAGCTAGGAACTGTACGGTTCGACAGTCGCTTCGCCATTCCAAAGCCACCAACTTGTTACATCCACATCAGAATTAAGTTGGGCAACCTGCACACTCCGAGTTTGTCAAGCACTATTCCCATCTCGTGCAAACCCCGAATGGAGAGACTGCTCTGTAGTCAATGTCCAGTACTGAAAAACGTGGTCGAAAATGATTCGTATGAAGCTATTATGAGGAACATTAATGTCCTGCTGTTGTGGATGGCGTAGTTTGTTTACTTAGGAAACCAACACGGGTTGTGTTCAAACAAAACAAGGAACAAAAACACTCATCTGCATTTGACAGTCGTCCCAGAAGGTCCCGGCTACCACAGACACTAATGCTCAGCTTCTTTGCATAGGCAGAACTATACCATGGCATACTGCACTGTCGTGTTGGTGAGATGTTTCTCCCCGTGTTTTTCCTGCGGCTACTTTGACGGCAAAATCGATGCCGTCGCCGTACTACTGAATATTGGTGGTGTGAGTATATGGGGCGGTCGCTCGTCCTCACTACTGGTACGCATTCAGGGTGTAATAATGACAAACAAAAGGGAGACTCATGCGACGTGGATGGATAAGGTTTATCATACGCTAGACAGCCGTGTTCTTCAGCAAATATCTCGCTCTCCGGCCACTAGCTTTTGAATCAAGACCTCTTCCTCCGGATTTTCATTCGTGTCATCCAGCTCCGATTTAGTCTTTGGACTGAGGTCCGGACTGTCATAATGCCGCTATACAATCGGCCCTCCTTACTACCTGCTATGGCGTGGATTCAGTTTCTCAATTGCCTTTGGTAATCACTTTTGGTGGTATCATGTGTCCATCTTTTCGCAATGCAACTTTTTTACTGGGACTGCCCTCCTACGTAGTCATTGATTTATGCCGGCTGACTTCTAGGTTCTCTAAAAACCTGCAGCGCATTTATGCGGCGAACCTGGCTTTGATTGATTCCACCTTCTGACAGTTGTTTCACTTTGAAGGACTTACCTCTGTCCCTACGCGTTAGTCTTGACCGTGATAGAATTCTTTTGCCCTTAAGAGCTTTTGATTCTAAAAGACTTCCATTTTATATTTGTCCTTTCTTTTTGTTACCATTTCATACAGGTAACTCAAATTTGATGAAGGGGATTATCAACGTTTGCTACGCTCATGGGAGGATTTGCCAATTCACCAGCGTTAACCGTGCAGCACCTTACATTTGACAGGCTGCTTGCTTTGAATTTCACTGTTTTTTCTCCACATTATTGTTGTCTAAATTTTGCTATCACCACTTGCTCTTCGTTTGACTGAAGCTGCTTAAATTGCTCTTCAAAATAAACGATAAATAGGAGCAGTAGTAGTATTGATCATACCAGCCTGCTGACAGCAGTGGAACATGTGGCGTTTACGGTAGACCGGATGGTCGTTCGTCTCCAACTTTTTAGGCCGTACTACCATCCTACCGGATTTGGCGAAGACTTGCTCAATCAACTTCTGGAGGTATGCGCTGTCAAAGAGTGCATGACTCAGTCATACGAAGTGATGCAATGTCTATTCCAATTTCATGCACAGGATGGATGGGCTTTTAGAGGAAATCAGGAACTGCACAGGAACATAGATCCGTTTCCTCGATTGGACAAACAGGGTCGTTCTACCGAGCAGCAAGAGAGAATGATTGGTATTGCCGTGAATCTGTTTGCTGATTGGTTTCCGGACGAAATTCGGACATACGGAACTTAGCACATCCTTCGTCATAATGAATTCACTACTCCCTGTGTCCGCGATAAGGTTGTGCCGTGCTCCGGAGTTGAATGTTAACTGCTCACTCAAGGACCCATTATTTGCCCCGGTAATCATCAATGTGTAAATGGGGCTATTTCATCATTATGAGCTGTCTTCTCTGCCTCTGAGAAATAGCACATGGATTTCCGGCAGACCTTTCGGATGTGGCACATTCTTCCGCAAGCGTGGCAGACAGCACTACGATGGTTTTGCCCTGGTTGTATTAATTGGCTTGTCTGTGTAGCCACTTTCCAGTACTGGTAATTACGCTAACATTTTTGAGGTGTTTGATTAATGATGGCAATGTGGTAGGTGATCTTGTGTCTGTCCTCGCCATTTTAGTTGGTCTACCGAGTATGAAGACGATTGCTTCATGAACAATGGATGAGTCTGAATGATCGCTTAAGTATTTTTGTCTGATGAATTGTTAGACAGTTGAAATGTGATGGAACCACTGTTCTTGCACATCAATCAAATAAGAAAAACAGTATGGGCTGTGGTGCATTCTGGTTGGAGCTCACCCTCAAAACTGAAGCCGTCCACTGATATTTATTCTGAACCATCCAACGCATATTCTGATGTACATTATTATAAACTGCTTCCAAGTTTGAAGCTGTTTATGAACCCTGTGAGTTTCACACTTGTTCACGTGACCAAAACTTGTCCTGAATTGTGTTAAATTTGAACACCGTCAAACGCGTGTAAGCCTGATGCGCAGTTAACCACAGGAACCATATTGAAATGACGAAAAGCGATCGCTGTATCCATCTTCTGTGCTGCTTGTAACTTTTCGGGATCGTTCTTTAGTTCAATACTACCAACTCTGATCACGTCCTTGTGGGTCACATTTCTGTTGCGTTGGGAAAAGCAAATTGGGAACATAGTTCTTTCCAGTAAGGTGGCGAATTGTGAAGTCGTAACGCCCAACGAGCTAGCTTTCCTTCACGATCCTCCGCTGATTTAACCCACTCCAAGGGTTTGTGATCGGTCTCCACATATAAATATCAGCGCAGCAATTATGACCGCTATTTTACCAAGGTCCACACTATCGCCAAATACTCTTTCTGTTGTTGAATAGTTTCGTTTAACAGGACAGTTTCAACAACACCGTCTTCCTGCCTCAGTACGGCTCCGATTCCTACACCGCTTGCATCTGTTGCTACAATGAAGCCCTGTTTAGTCACCTGTAATTTCAGGATCAGTTGTCCTTTCTTCATCAATTGTTGGATTTTGACAAACGCTTGATTGGCTCTTTCTGACCTGTGAAACTGGCCATTCTTCATTATTTTGTATAATGGGCTTGCAAGGACCTTGGAGTTTTTGACGGAGAGGTTGTAGAACCCAACGCGATCACGCCGCAGTATCCTCTTCGATGTTGACGCCGGAGTAGCTTCGATCGTCATCTGTTTCTCCGGCCAACCGACCTTGTGATCGAGTAGTACCACTGTTTGTTTCAGCAGCTGCGACTTTGGACTGTTGGTTCGTAGGTTGGCTTGTTTAATCTCCTGCAACACAGCTGAAACACATCGTACGTTCCGCCTCATTGACGCTGCGGATGACGATATCGTCTCCATAGACAACAGTGTTATGAAATCCACCCAGCACCTTATGTATCAGCCGTCTGAACATATAAAAAATGCACCTGGCAGTCCAAACGGCATGCGTTTGAAGCGATACTGCTTGATTCCTGCTATGAAAGTTGTTTTGTGTCAATCCAATTGCTTGATTGGAACCTGCTGATATCCGGACCACGAGTCCAAACACTGAATATGCTGGCGTTCTGTAGCTTATCAAAATTTTCTGTCACCGCTGAGACGGCTACGACTTTATTGATTTTAATCTCGTTGAGCCGTCTGAAGTCGACACAAAATCGAAATTTTTCATTGAGCCGCCGTATCAAAAAGAGAAGAGGATTGAACGGGCTACCGATCTCCCCGATGATTTCTTTCAGCATGTCCTTCACTTGTCGCTCAGTGTACTGGAACGCTTCTGGGACCGAATAGTCGAACTCGCTTTGGCTCGATGGAGATTTCTGTTACGGACGCGTTCCAGTTGCTGTAGATAGTCGACGTACTTTTGTCCTAACAATTTCATGTTCAGTCCAGTCACATTAGCCGTGTGAGGTTTGATCTGTAGTGAACAATCCTTGGAATTCGCATATTACTTCATTCAGCAACCGGCTGTCACAATTTGGAATCGATCTAGGTGCATTCGTTTCGATTTGGCCCAGTTGGTGTTTGCGCCTTATTGGTGGGACCACCTTATAATTCGTTACCAGCTTACCACGTTTCAAATCAATCACGGCTCTAAGGAGGTCAAGGAAATCCACCCTCAGTAATCTGACGTGTGTCGGAAGAAACGTTGAAAGGCTGTTCGACTACGTGATCACTGATTCGAACACATTCTGCCGAGTCATTAACTTTGAGGACAAATCCGCCGGCTGTTCGAATGATCATCCCTAATCTTGGCCCAATCAATAAAATCGTCGTCCCAGTGTTAATCAAACGGCATTCCGAGCTACCACTGACTTCTAGCCTAGCATGAACTTCCGTCTGATCAATCACACCTATTACCGGATCCCCCTTCCCAAAGAAAAATAATCAGTGAAGCGTCTAAGTATGTCTTATTCCTTCCCAATGGGCAGAATCTTCGCCAGTGTCTACATCTTTCGTATCTGTAACACACGTCGCTTCCTTGTCTTCAGTGTCGCCATTTTCTGAGTTAACTTTCCCATTGCACTTCGAAGGTGATCCAGTCCACTTGGGTAGTTTGCCATTAACTCATTGACTGTCAATGAATTATCTACCAGCAATTGTCGAACCGCATCAGCTAATTCTTCTAGTCATTAGAGTGCGATTAGAGCAATCTTGATCCAATTCCCGACTGCTGATGACATTTCCCCCATGATCTTGTCCGTCAGCATGCGTTGTTCCGAATCCTGGTCCACCTGCGGCAGGGCTCTTGACCTCTTCTCGGATTGACACGGCGTAAACGAGAGCGCTGCTTCCTGAGCCAAGCCGGGCACTCTTGAACTGCCGCAATACCTCCTGTTAGTTGGTGGGGCTACCGAATTCGTCGATCAGCATCTTCTTCGCCGCGGCCCATTTCAGCTTCACAGGAATCTCTCGCGCCGCTATGGCCCTGACCCTGGAGAACATCTGCAGGGGCGTCAGCTTCGTCGGTTCGGGTTCGACTCCGACCGTCACAATCGCGTCGTCGGAGTACTCCAGGAATCTCTGGACATCCTTATCCTCGAATGGTTGCGACCATGGGATCTTCGTCCTCAAATCCTGGTCAAGGCACCAGTTGTGATGGGTCAAGATCACGGATGGCTGGAGTAGTTTTTATTCGGAGAATCAACACATGGGTCTACGTTTCAACACCACAAGAAACAAAGACATTTACATATAACGCTGGTCCAAGTACCTCATGGTTTTCAATGTCAGGTCACGTCATCGATCCGGCTTGTGCATTCCGAATATTATTACGTCATCCCAGTTCAAGATTCTTGCGGTTTGCTGTAGCTGTTGCAATCAATTGACTGAAGCCGGCTCTTTGTGTTCAGAAACAATTGTTCGTGAACTTGACCCTGCCCTGGACTTAGTGACCTGTCCCAACCCATCAATCGACTGTCCATCCCACCCCTGATTGTTCGATATAAAAACCGTTTCATGTCATTGTAAATTTGGTACTGATGAGTCAATACGAAATGCTTGCATCTACCAGTTTTTGTGTTCTAATGGTGTTGTTCAAACTTCTGAAGGGAACGAACTGTTTTAAATTCTATCCTAATCTCTGAACCAGTTATGGAATGATGGCATACAGTGAAAGTTTCGCAGGCCTGTAATGCAATGTGTATTCCAAGGAGATTTTTCAGAAGCTGCTTCTTTGACTGTTGTGTCCAGTTATTTTTACATCCTACGTTGAACCCCCATTGTCTGTTGATGTACGAGAAGCTGAGTAATTCCAGTGGTGTGATTGACATCTAGGAGGGAGTAAGGCTGCTAGCAATTTTAAGCGGGCGAGTATTTAACATGGTGGTTCTTGGCATGCGTCAGCTACTGTGTATACAGGATGTTTGTGCTTAGCTATTTGACAATATTAGTTTAAGCAAGTTCGTTTGTAGACGCCTCAGATTACTCTCCAAGGGCTCCGCGGAAGTAGCGAATAACATGACATCATCCTCGGACGCCAAGTGGTCAAAGGGCGCCTGCGAGAGGGGTTGCGAAGAAAAAGACAACCATGAGAGAATAACGAGGATATACTATATAACACACAACCCGACGAAATGAGTATGGTGGATAGCCGAAAAAACACCAGAAGGGTCAATGTTCCGAAGCCAATTAGATAAGACGAATGAGGTACTGTGTGCATGAACGACCTTAAGGAGGAGACCACGGGAGATAGAATCAAAGGTTCTGGAGGCGTCAATCTTACTGAAAAACAAAACTTATCTTTGAAATGAGAAATCAGATAACGTTGTGAAAAATCAAAGACGTTTCAAAATGATCGTTATGACAAAGAAAATTGACCTGTTGTCGTTCATTCGATAATACTGTGAAAACAGAACATAATAAATGTAATGGGAATGAAGAGAAAGATTGTAGGCGATGCCGGGGACGTTGACTTCAGAATGAAAATCGCCCGAGCGGGGTTAGGTTTTTATTTGTGATGACCAGAAATGAAAATCATACGACGTGTTTTAGGGTCAGGTGGAGTCAGACGGTCTAGGGCTGATGCACAACCTTCCACGCGATTAACTATTTTGGACACTTCAGAGGGGGTGGTGAGAGACGGACGGAGACATCGAACGGGATTCATATCGCTTATCACCTCGAACTCATAGTTATTCCTTTGCCAATCATCGAGGACTGTGGGGGCAATATCATTACGACGCCTGCTATAAAGGGCTTGAAGATGCCCACACTGAATAACATGAACCTGTGTTTTTTTATTGGATTATATGTCCACCTCTCCGTTGATGTGGTTAAGGCCTACGTCGTTGTAAATCTGGCAACACATAGCCGTTGTTTCTTGGTGATGGTTTCTCTTAGTACATCGGGTTTCATGGTGCTGAGCAGTTCAAATAGCCGACTGTTTTGTGGACAGCCAGCCATTGGCTCCAGTAATTAACAGGTTAGGTCACATCATGCTAACAGCAAACCTTTGTTTGTGGATGGGAGACTGCCGTGAACCTGGTGGGAGTCGTTAGTGCCTGGTAATGGAACAACAGTTGGTAGGCAAGTGAATAACAGTGCATTTGCCGACAGCGGTGATATGGCAAGGCTTTCGAAGAAGTTTGCCAAGTGATTCACACAGGACGGTGTCATAATGTACCTGAGTAGTTACAGGTAGAGTGTGGTCATTGGAAAACTGAGTCCTGGCGAAGGTGTACGTGTGAATCATCGGTGGGTCGTCATGTCTATGATGCACGATCAGAGTGATGATATTTATAGGTGGGAGATTCATGCTTATATGTGAGTTACTAGTGGTAAACGGTTGATCAAAGGAGGTCGTGTGTTACTACATTGTTGGAAGGATTGAACGTTGAAGGGGATATCGGATGTCCGGAGGATACAGGAATTTTATTCCATAGCATAGAGTTACCATTTGAGAGAAGGTTGGCCGTATATGTAGAGATCATTGTTATATAAGGTAGTCTTTCACGTGCAAATGACGGAATGGGTAGTGGTTCCATGCGCAACGACGCATAATACGGACTAGCTGACGGTGCGAGTGGTGATGTTTCGTTCAGACGAATATGTTAAAAGATGTTGAAATGTGACCTCGATGGCATAGGTTGATTGTTGAGATAGTTGCTTTGGACAGGTATCTCTTATCACCGCATTAGAAATTGGTAGACTTCCTGACAAGTGACTTACTGGATGATTGATGTACTTTGTGTTGCAGTTTAGGAACGATAATATCAATTGCATTTTAAGTCCTAACGTTGCTCTCTTGAAAAAAGAGTGCATGCACAAGCTTGCGAGACGAAAAGTTGTCTAATCTCGATCGCTAGTGCCTTCGATTTGGAAGGCGGGCAAATGTTTCCTAGCTGTACTCAGAGGAAAGTGCATGCCTACTATGTAGTGAAGGGCTTCTTCATGCCGCAAACTGTTAGTGGCATATGGTGCATATGAAGTTAACAGCTCCGATGAGGGACGCGATTTAGGCTGTTTTGGGTTCGGCTGGTAAACAGAAGGGATATTTTGGATTGCCTGAATAGTTACATCCAAATCTCGGCAAATGGGACAAGGAGAGGGAGTACCGATTTCGTTCAAGAAGTTGTTCTAACGTGTCTCGGTGCATCCCTGTGTTAGTAAGTAGAACCAGACTTTTCTTAGGCATTGTTGGTGTATTGAATGATGAATCGTTCGCTTGATCTTCTCGTAGTTCAACATTGAGTTTTGTTTTTCAACTCTATTCTCTCTGGAATGCACTAGCATGCACTCGTATACTGAAATACTTCTTGTATTACATTTCACACATCCTTCTCCCTGGTATAGATCTTGCCATTGCAGTCTCTCTCACTGTTTATTTTCAGAGAGATAAGGATTTCCTTTCCGTGTTAGTCATTCAGTTGGCTAACCAGCATTGGCCAGCTGGACACAAAGGCCTCACTCACACACCTACTGGTCTTATTCCTTCGGGTTTACACCGGATACGTGGTGTGTGAGTGGAACCGCAAGTGGTGCAGCGCAAGCCACTTGGGGTGATGGTTTAAAGCGCAGGCGTCCTTTGGCTTCGGTCACTGTGACAGGCTAATCCGTCTCGGATGCCGCCAACCTAGAAGTAGAGCCAGTAAGTTGATGTTTCGGATATCCAGACAGCGACGAAATAGACTCCACGGCGTGTTCATTGGGTTCCTTCAAGGGCTACGTACGAGCTACAAGAAGACTTGGGGACGTGTAACACGGCATACAAGTCGAATTTCAAAGACAGTAAGGCATCGGAATATAGTAATAATAGAGGAACAGTACTTTATAGTGCTTAATGTTCCATGAAGAAGGGGCCCCGAACGTTGTGTCCGTGAATGGAAGAAACTGGTTGGGAGGGGTGATTATGTGGGCGGCCTGACGACGTCAGCAGGTTAATGATTGAATACGGCAAGATTTCGGTGGCTGATCGGATTTTTGTGATGCAGAGAGGTTGAATTGTGGATTACTTGATGTCGGAACTTAGGGTCAGACTAACGAGGTCACGCCGATTCAAGCAGAACAATGCTAACGCATTGAGTAGGAAAAAAATAGTTGGACAGCCAAAAGTTTGGAAAGGAAATTATTTACAATATTCGAATAGGAATCACAATATGAATAAACCGGTTGGAAATAGCGACTGATTAAAAGTTGCGAGGAACAAAGTGGTCAAGACCTGGAACTGGAGCTGTCTAACTGAGCAGTACAATATCCGTCCTTATTCCGCCCATCAATTATCCGACTGATAGGTCAAATGAAAGGTCGCACAAACGTGTAGACATGAAACGCCTGTTTAATATTGCAGCAAAAAGTCGTTCAATAAGGCACGATCTCTATGATCCAACTCGCGCGTTCTCATGCCACGCGCAAGCTCGCGCTTATGAACCGCAATTTCAGTTCACAACGCAGCAGCCGTTTCCAGTTAAACGCCGTGTGCGGCTTTTCCTAATTTTGTGTGTGGCTAACGTTTTCTGTCGTGGGTATTTGGCTTGCCATTTCTCGCTTGTTGGTCCGATTTGGTCAAGTGATGACTCGTCCAGTCGCCCATATTGCCCGCACTCCACCCACTGTGGGCTTTGAACATATCTCATCACCGGGTTGAGATATTCCACCGAATGTTTGAATAATCGCTCCTCTGATTTGGTCATCCATCACACTTGCCCTTTCATTAAGGAACTTGCCGCGATTGTGCCATTGATCAATCGCCCATGAAGATTTTTGTTGATCTGAAAGCTCGTATTTCTGTTGTTCATGATGGCAAATGGTCGGGTCCATCGTTTTTTTAATTTTGCTTGCACCGGCACCGGATGATTCTGGTCAACCATAATCTCTTACCTTCATCTGGTCTCCGATTTTGAACGGGTGTTACTTGTGTGTGTTGTACCTTATGCCGTGTCTTTCAATTCGGCGCCGTGTTTGTGTTTTACTTTCAAGCGTACGATGTTCTATGCATCGTCTCTCTTCTGTCAATAATTGTCCATCTCTGTCTCTGGATACACACACATCAAAGAGAATCCTTGGTTCCATCACGTACGTCAGCTCAAATGGTGAACCCTCAGTTGTTGCACGCTTCGTCGTGCGGTATCCAAACAATACGTCTGATGGTCCTTCTTCCCAGTTATTAACTATTGTTCGGCCATTCTATCGTTGTACGAGTACACCGCTACGTCAACCTGTTCGTTGGTGGATAGCACAGCGATTTTTTCAGGCGCTGAATTCTCCAGTTCGCTAACACTGAAAATCACCGCCCTCAAAACACGGACCCCGGTCCGTAATAACTCTGTTCGCTATTACAAAGCGAGTCAGGACGTTGCTCATGAAGGCGTGTGAAACCGTTTCGCTTGTTTGATCTGCCGTGGAAATGGTCGGTCGTTAAACCTATACAGTGATTTCCATTTGGGCTTGTTTGGAGCGGACCAAAAGTGTCTATGTCCTAAGTGTACATAGCCTGCTCTGTTACGATGGATTGCATCCGCGACGTTGTCGTCATAGTTTCTCGAAGCCGTTGGCAATGAGAACAGGCTCGAATGAAATCAGTCATATCTTTCGACATTGTGGGCCAAAATATCTTTCGCCACAGTAGACTGAACATGAGTCCTCATTCCATGTGAACATCTGCGTATGCCAGTCGAACCACTGGAATAAATGGTAGTCTTCGCCGTCGCAGTCCACTATGCACCGCCGCATCGACAAAGGGTTGGACGTTCTCCATCTGTAGCCCGTCCCAGATCTAGGGTATGGCTTTAGTCGGCAGCCAATTTTTTGGACTGGTAACGACAGTGCGTCAGGTACCTCATTGTTTCTGCCACTGACGTGTCCAGTGATGAAGTTGAACTCTTGTGGTCAAAGTGCCCAGCGCACCAGTCGTCCGTGTGGACCCTACGCCATCTTCAACTAGATCAGGAGTTTGTGATCCGTCTCAACATGAAAGATGGTCGCTATTAGATAGGTCCTCCACTCCTCCAGCACCCAGACGATAGCTAGGCATGCTTTCTCCGTGGTAGAATATTTCCACTCTGCTTATGTCAATACTAGCGTTGTGATCCAAGAACGCGGATTGCACAAGGGTTAGGCATTTAAACAAGACCAGAAACAAAACCACAAATTTGCACGCGGTATTCGGCCTCAGACCGTCTCGGCTGCCACAGACGTCAATGCTCGGTTCCATTAAGTAGCGGGGACCATTATGGGCGATGCTGCACTCTGATGCTCCTTCCTGCATTTTTCCTGTGACTTGTACGATGTCAAAATATATGTTCTGGTCCCACTATCGAATGGCCGCGGTATGAGTAGTATAATACGACCGCTCATCTTCACTGCACTAGGTCGGCATATTCAATCTGTCCCCGACGGTTGTGAGCTAACTGTCCCGATTCTGATATCACTTGCATCAACTGATACAGTGAATAGCTCAATCTGTTTGAGGATAATAAGGCATCGTCGAACGCCGTCAGCTTCCTGGTTAGATTGGTTTAGCGCCACCTCCAGATCATCAATCCAGACAAATTTTCTCCCCATCCTCAGTAGTTGGAAGAGAGGACCCCGCATAAATCGCTACTCTTAACCGACCATTTCAAGAAAAAAAACCTCAGTTACCGCCTCGATTTTGGTGTTGGAAGAATCCGGTAGTGGTTGCACTTTCCGGTGCCAGCTGTGTCTCAAGGGAACAATTGTACTGTGGTCAGTTTGGCATTTCTTACTATTCAATTTTAGGCCAGCTGCGTCGATTCGTTGTTATACTGCTCGCAGTCTGTCTGCGTGTTCCGACACCATATTGGAGAATAAAACCACGTCACCTCATACACGGTTACTCCTTCCTGATCCTCTAAAGTGCACAACAAGAAACGACTGAAGATGGCTGGAGCGTTGTAAAGGCCGAATGGCATCCTAAGGAATTCATACTGCTGTCCGTTCATACAAAAGGCGGTGTTCGTTCTATCCTTCCGTGCAATTGATTGTGTGATGAGGACGAACGATCGCTCCACACTACTCACACCACCAATATTCAGTAGTGGGGCGACAGCATGGATTTTTCCATCGAAGTAGTCACAGGAAAAACAAGGGAAGAAACATCTCACCAACACGACAATGCAGTATGTCATGGTATAGTTCTGGCTACGCAAAGAAGCCGAGCATTAGCACCTGTGGTAGCCGAGATCTGTTGGGACGATTGCCATATGTAGATGAGAGTTTTTGTTTCTCGTCCTATTTGAACACTAACCCGTGTTAGTTTCCTAAATAAACAACCTTTGCGCCATCCGTGTTCTTGAATCTCAACAGTAGTTGCCGTTAACCGGAACGCAGGTCTACGAGGGATATTATTTTGGTTTCGTGTAGACTTGCGAGAATCTCTTCCATTTGGGGCATCAGAAACATCTACGATTGTCACATGCCTCTGTTCTCTGAAATTATCGCAAAATTAGTAGGTTCCATCTGATCTCCTAGTCAACAGGACCGGCAACGAAAGTGAACTGCTTGTCCGTTGAATTATTCTCCTCTCCACCATCTCCTTTAGCTGCTTCTCCACTTCTGCAATCAACTCGAATGTTATTTTCCGGTATACTGGTTTGCATTCCGCGCCTGGCTGCTTCACTCATGTACAGAATTCGTATTGGTCATCCGCATTAGTGATTAAATAAGGGAACTCATCAATACACTGTTTATGGTTAAAAATGGGCATTCTGGTAGAGACTTGGCATCCACCCTGCCGACTCGGCATTACTCCTTCGTCTCCTTGCGACAGAATTCCGCGCTATCATCATCAATACGCAGCTCGCTCCTCTCCAGGTCCGCGTGCATAGTAGAGAAACGTACATATGTGTAAATGGTAAATCTTAAATTCGTAGGGACAAAAAACGCTGTGACGAACTTAAAAATACATGCACAGGATAATGCACAGTAACGTAGGAAAACTCTCCAAAGACGTTTTCGAGTCATTGGAAATCGGATGACTAGGGTAAGGACAAAGAATAATTTTACTTGTTGAATATAAGTTAAATGACTCAACAGTATTTCCAAGTTTGTCGACGACCCGAAATACTGTACACCACTTGATGCGTCTTGGCTTACTGTTTATTGTCCGTCTCTCGGACCACGTGTTGTGGATGTGTCTGTTGATTATAAGCACTGCCTATTCACAATACGGGTAAATCAGCCTAATAAGCCAATGTAACATGTAAAAATACTACACCGCAGATTGTTCTTCGAAAAAGCTTACGCCTGTTTACAACATAGAAAATGCACTTTCCTGATAATCAACTTCGTAATGTTTGTTAGACCCAAGGCTCACATTGTCCTCCCAACGATGAGTATCGCTGAACGAAGACAAAGCCGGAATGATTACTAGGCCGTTTGCTCTCTGTTAAACATTGATCTTCCACGATCCGTAGGGTACCGGAACGATGTTGAATGTCGTATACTTTTCTGTGCCTCAGTAGCGAAATGTGTCGAAGAAGATCATTCACATTTACGATTGATATAATTCACTAACACCTTACCCACATGACAGGTTGGTGCGTAGTAGAGTGGTTTATCCCCTTTAGGATTGTTTTCTTCAAGGGTACAATACTTTTCTTTGTGCAGCCTCAAAATGATGTACTCGACTTTTATCAGAATGCGGCAAATTACTTTGTTCATTATATCCGAAAAATATGGGACAAATTTAAACAAACACTTTTATCTTCATTTTAAAATAAAGAGTGGCGAAAACTTAGTCATCTTAGTGCTAACGCAAAATTTTCCATTGTCAGGTTTAAGCTTTTACACCACAGGATGTTCGTTGTCAACTGATATACAAAGTCACAACAGCTGCTATTATGAGGCTGTCCGAACTTAGCAAACGGTATTCGCATGAAACTAGACGCGAATCTGTGACCATATGAGTTGGACATAGTATTGTCTCCGCTGAACATGAACGCGTCGGCTGGTAATCGAACGCAGGTAGACTGAGAAATGAACATACTTGCTTGCCAAACAAACAACTGTGGATAACCATAAACGCACGAGATTTATGGCTATCAAACAAGTTTCTTATAATAGGCGACGCTGGTTCTTTGACGACCCCATCACGTAGCGCAGTCTACCTAGAAAAGTACAACTCTCAGACTGCCCGTTGATATCTATCGTTGATAGCAACAGACAAACTTAAGGAATAAACTGTTTAACAGCATTTCTGTGCCGAGCTCTGAATTCTATCCTCGGACGTGCACATTGTGCACATTGTTTGGACTTGCACTAGACATATTTTTATTGCATAGACTTGTGAATAACCTATGCTCACAATCTATTTGGGAATGCTCTTAGAGGTGTGAGTAAAAGTATGTGATAAAACAGTCCTGCAAGGAAATTCGACTGAACACCCAAATTGGTTCTTTTTGTTGTTCCAAAGTTGGTCCGTTGATTTTGGTGGCTGACGCCTGTTAAAGAGGAATAGCTTGGCTGTCACTAAATGGACATTAATCCACCGCAGAGGTTTTCTTAATTATTTCCGTTGGTTCCAGATTGACTTAAACGGAAATTCTTTCAGGCGTTCCTGAAAATAAATGGTTTGTCTTCAAAATCCGCCCATTTCTGTCAGTGCAACGGCCCCTTAACGCAGGCTATTCACCGTAAGGCGCCAAACCCAAAAGGAACATAGGATGAACGTATCTATTTATTACTTTCTGAACGCTATTGGAATGCAAACAATACTCAATCCAAGAAGTAATGGGCTGAATTACTAAAAAAATAAGTATATCCAACTTTTACCCACGGTACATTTCAGATGCACTGCATGAACCCACACATTTCACCAAACTTCACACTTGTATAGGAGTACGGATATAACAGATATTCCTAGGATATGTCGCAGCAACATTTCGGCTTAAATGGATTGTCCGATTTGCTCGTAGCATTTGGGTTCAACCAGATATCGGAAACAGAAGTCTCGCTAAAATACTGTAGCAGATCCTTGAACAGTTCATTTGCAGGTAAACGATTTGCATCCAACTGCGTTCTCAAGCTTCTCAACTCCTTCTTCAAACCTTCAATGATTTTTGTATCGCGTTCGGTATTCATACAAACTGGAGTAGTTCCTCGAAATTTCTGTGTTAAGAGACGTAGATGGTTTGTATGCAAAACGTTCACAGTGAGATGCAACCGCTGACAGCGTTGTTCTTGCGTGCATTCAAATGGCTACAATCGATTCCATTATATTGTGCTGACGTTCAAACTCTACGAACAGTCATTTATGCGTTTCCGTTGAACTTGTAGTAAAAAAGTGTGTAAGCGTTCAACCATCGTCTACTAACGATTAAGAACGCCATTTCTGAAAAACAATCGAAATGTAGTCCCAGCAATGTTTGGAAATGTGATAAGTTGCTCTCTCCCATCTAGTCTGGGACCAACCAAAAGGATAAAGGAAAAGAACGCGAAGTGTACCCTAGTCCATTCGACGGCACCCAAAAGCTCACAAAAGTCCATGTATAATTTCATAGTTGCCAACCTCCCAGAGCAGGTCACTACTGAAGTCGCCGACCTCATCGACACTCGACCTAGTGTTAGCCCGTATGACACTAAAGGCCGCGATCATTGGACGAACTGCGGCAATCGATGAGCAGAACTTGTGAAAGCTACTGGCAAGAGTAGAGTTGGGAGATAGAATGCCTTCACAACTCCTCCGTCACATGACACAGCTTCAAAGCAAACATACGGTGAACGAACCAATTTTGTGTGAGTTGTGGCACAAAAATCTACCCGACGATATCCAAGAAATATTGTCTATGCTTGATAAGAACACGCCAGTTCAAAAACTCGCAGATCTGGCTGACCACTTGTACGAAAGTTAGCAAAACTGCACGATATCCCATGTACACTTACCAGAGGTGCCGTCGAGCCACAGCTGGCAAACAGAACTGGACGCACTGAAGCAACAGTTTTCCGACATAATCGTACAGCTCTCTGCAATCAGTAAACAACTGGCAACACACTCAAAAGACCCTCCCATTCATTGCCAATCCTGAGGCTATTCACGCAGACGACGAGTTGAACGGAACGTGTGTTATTATCATCGTCCATTTGGTCCTAAGGCGATCCTTCGTACCAGAGCATGCGGCTTTGCTCAGAATAATTTCCATCCGGGCAACGCTGAGGCCGGGCAGTAATGGCGACGGCTGTTCATGGCTCCTCAAAATGTCGCCTATTTTATGTGTTCGACCGTTCAACTGCGCTGAATTTTCTCATGGATACAGGCTCAGAGGTTAGCGTTATTCCACCGAAAGGTGACAAAAGCAATCTTCAACCGGTATCGTGTACACAACAGGTTGCTAATTGTTCAACGATTCCAGCATACGGTGAGAAGCTACTCACTCTGGATCTCGGCCCTAGGCGTCAGTTTCCCTGGAGATTTACGATGGCAGATGTACAACACCTGATCATTGGCGTTGATTTCTTATCATTCTTTGGACTTATGGTAAACGTTGGTAGTAGGAAATTGACCGACAGAACGACCACCTTTTGCGTACATGGCAAGGCCACATCAACCAATTCGATTGGACTGCGATCGGTCTTTCCAGATAACGGCTTTGCAGCCATCCTTCGACAATTTCCACAACTTATCAATTCGTCTAGTCTAACGTCGCCGCCTAAAAATGATGTTTTTCACCACATCGTCACCAAAGGCCCACTTAATTTTGCACGCCGCAGGCGTTTGCCACCCCACAAACTCAAAGTGGTCAAAGCGGAGTTTGAACACCTCTTACGACTTGGCGTTAACCAGCCCTCAAATAACCCATGAGCCTCACCCCTCCACATGGTTCCGAAAAAAACGACAGGTGACTGGCGTCTGTGTGATGATTACCGTGCCCTTAACAACGTCACCATCCCAGATCGATAATCTATCTTCACACCCACGATTTCTCGACTGGGTTGAACGGGAAGACTATCTTCTCCAAGATAGATTTGGTTCGAGCTTACCAGCAAATTCCCGTGGTCCCGGAGGATGTCCAAAGACCGTAATTATCACTGCCTTTGGACTCTGTGAATTCGTCCGTGTGCCATTTGGCTTACGGAACGCCGCACAGACTTTCCAAATATTCATGGACCAAGTGCTTCGTGGTCTCGACTTCGTGTACGTTTATATTGACGACGTCTTAGTCGCGAGTGAAGACATTCGACAGCACGAGTCACACTGTCGAAAGCTGTTCGAATGTTTTACCCAGTAGGGTGTGACTAAACCCCATGAAGTACGTCTTTGGAGTTACCGTCATAGATTTTCTTGGACATCGAATCGACAGTAACGGTATCTGACCTATGCCAGAGAAAATCAATGCTGTTAAGGACTATCCATAGCCACAATCTCTAAAAGTCTCTGGCGCTTCCTAGGCATTGTCAATCATTATTTTCCCTTTATTTCACGGTGTTCGAAGCTGTTAAAACCCCTCACGGACACTTTAAAATCTAATCCCAAACACTTCATTCTGCCTCCTGAAGCTAATACCACGTTTGTTGTAGCCAAAGAAGCCTTGTTCCAAGTTACTTTGATTAACGCATCTAAGTGCAGATGAACACTCACTGCTAATCTTTAAGACTGACGCATCTCAGTTGGCTGTTGGCGCTGTCTTACAACAGAACATGAATGGTAAAATCCGGCTTTTGTCCTTTCTCTCCCGAAAACTTCAACCAGCGCAAACGCGTTACAGTACCTTTGGTCGTGAGTTATTGGTCGTTTACCTTGCCACTAAACACTTTCGACATCTTCTGGAGGGTCGCAACTTCACTGTTTTTACTGATCACAAACCACTTATGTTTCCCCTCCGTTTCCCTCCCATAGAGAAACAAACACCTGGGTTTTATTCCCCAATTCACCACCGACAACCGTTTTATAGACGGTTCCAGCAATTGCGTCGTCAACGCCTTGTCTCGCCCGGATATCGATTAATTATCTACAAGTGATACTGACCTTCTCTTCTTCGTGAAATCCTAGGGTAATAACCCAGAACTTCGTCAACTTCGTACCAACCCCTCTCTAAAACTACGTGGTATTCCCTTAACCCAGTCAGAATACTCAATTACGTGCGACATGTCTACCGGTAAGGCTCGACCGTTCGTCCCTTTAGCAAACCAGTTTGATGTTTTTAGTCGTCTCCATTCCCTATCATATCCAAGAATACGTGCATCAACGAAGCTAGTTACCGAGCTTCACATTTGGCCAGGCATTTATAAGGATGTTCGTAACTGGGCCAGAGAGTGCGTAGAATGTCAACAAAGTAAAGTTCATCGTCATCATCACCACCACGGGAACTTCTGCTCTACCCGACGGACGCTTCAAAGGCGTCCATCTTGATATTGTTGGACTCCTTCCAACGATTATACATATCTTCTAACCTCTGTGGGCCGATTCACCAGATGGCCCACTGCTGTTCCCTTGAACAACATGTCAACGGAAACTATTGCGCACAGTTTTGTCGACTCGTAGGTTTCGAATTTTGGCGTCCCAGCCACAATCACTACTGACCGTGGATCTCAGTTTACTTCGGCTCTTTCTCGTGACTTGAATTGTATTCTTGAAAGCGAACATATAACGACCACTGTGCACCATCCATCGTCGAACGGTTTGGTCGAAAGGTTCCACCGCCAACATCCAGCAACATCAGCAGCTGGCGAATGGTCTGATCACTTATCCATTATTCTTTTTGGCTTGCGACCCACTGTAAAGGAAGACCTTGGATGCACCTTGGCAGAGCCCGTTTATGGTTGTACATTACGTATTCCTGGAGAATTTCCTTCTAATTTCCTGGTATCCCTGAGCCTTGACGCGTCTTACGTCACGCATCCGAAGAATCACGTGCGGCATGTTCAACCTTGGCCTTCACGAAAAACGTCGCGCCAAGAACAAATCCAGCGTGATCTGCGTACTTGCGCTTTCATTTTCATTCGCGTTGGCTCGCATGAGTCACCTCTGCAGCCGCGGTATGATGGTCCTTTCAGATTGCTTGATCGCAAAGACAGACATTTTGTCAGTGATAAAAACGGAACACGTCACTCGGTGAGCATTGACAGATTAAAGGTTGCTTACGTCGATCGTGATTCAAAGTCGCCGTCTCGTTATTCGGGCATTACACGTGCAGGTGATTCCAGCCAGCGTACTCTAGATCTGGCTACCGATTGACAAAGCCCTTCTCAGTCTATGTTTGACACCAGTGACCATACACTTGTTTGTGCTACCCAACTCAAGCCTTGAACAACACACACCCGTTCTGGACAACCTGTTCGATGGCCCACCGTCTATAAAGAATATAATTGCTAACTCTATCTGTCTCCCTAATTATCGAGCGTTTTCTCTTCCTTAGCGCTCTGGAGGGGGGTTATGTAAAGTCTGTTAGCTTTTTGCTCACTTGTTACAAACTATTCTTCATACCTGTTACTTTCATTGTACATATTAACCACTTGTCCATTGTTTGAATCAATACACAATTCCTCCTCGTGCGCCTTGGTTTCTGCTTGCACGTAGTCATTGTTATCGGGAGTTAACTGTGGCAAAAGTCTTTTTTAATATGCTGGAAAAACTGAATTCGCCGGAATTTCTCTGTTATTCAAGAGGAACGTCCTTCCAACATGAAGCGGATTCAATGTAGTGGAATTTAACGTAGACAGTTACCGTAGATTATTTTTTTTAACATTGTCGATTTATTTCTTGGTTCCACTACAAAAAGAAACGACTTCGAAAAAAAGAATAAAAGATGAGCAGTTAAGAAACGGGCAACCACTTGCTGAGTGCAACGGATTATACGACCGAAGAAAATGACAATGAGTTCATATCAACCTCCTATAGCAGAAATACACAAAAGCAAGTTGACAGAACAGACAAACGAGAAAGCAAGGCTGTAGCCTTGAGCTTTACAGGAACTACAATACCGTTGGTAACTACAAACTGACTTTGGCGCAGTTGTTGACAATGCAGCTACAATGGACCTGGCTACGTAACTGAAAAACAACAAGAAATGCAATGGAAACGGGTTCAACTTTTATCTGAGTTGTTACACTCGCTAATTCGAGTTTAAAATGGACCGCGAAGACAATTCCACATCTAAGAACCGGAAATAACCAGTTTGGCCACATTTTGTGGGAACTATCAATCATGTGATCATTTTACGTATCCAGGACGCAACCATACTTCTCCCTTCGGTCGTTCTGTTCACATGCTTCTGTGTAGGTATGTCACAAGAGGTTGTGGTGTTTATAAGTAACTGTCATGAAAAGCCATTCGGTTCACCCCCTATCTAACTCCCGACACGACAAGCAGTGGACCATTCCAAAGTCGCTTTAGGGTACGACATCGGGATTAGACAATAGTTTTATAGTCATATCTTTCGTTATTTGTAGAATTTTTCGCCCCGTACTGGATCAATCGGACTGCATCTCGTGACGTTGTATTTGCCATCGATATAAATCAATAACAGACTGAGCTCTGTACTAAGGACAGACTCAATTGCAAAAAATCCGGAATTCAGCTGGATTCGAACCAGCGACAGAAACGACATGCCCAAACGCGGGAAAGTCCCAAGCTTCCGGTGTGGCTTCGTAGCTCAGCTGGTAGAGCATTTGCCACGTTTGAGCATGTTGTTTCTGACGCTGGTTCGAATCCAGCTGAAGTCCAGATTTTTCGCAACTGAGTCTCTTCCAAATTATCAAATCTGCCAAACTACTAAGAACTGTCTACTCTTTACTTACACGGATTGTTTGAATTCAAGCACGACTTCCAGGGCTATTCGAAGCCCATAAATCCGAGTATCACAAACTGGCGTCGCGAACTGAAACCGTTTGCAACTGAGTAAATAGATATTCTTGTCGACCCGAGTGAACTCGAGGAGTGGGTCGAAAAATTCGATCTATGGTGCAACATTCGTCATGATGCGAAGAAAAGAAACGAATCAGCACTCTCCTTCGTTGCGGCCAGCGGTTGAGTCGTATTCAGTGTTGAGGAATCTGGCCTTCCCGAATGTTCCAGTCTCATTGCTTTTCGAAGGACTGAAGAAACTGTCGCTAAACACAATGCTTTCCGCCAACCTCCAGGCAGAATAACGTGCGATGTTCAGTTTATTCATGCGTTCAACGAGTACTAACATCCGTTAGTTCTATCTGCAAATGCAGAAACAAGTTGTCCGTTGCAACCTCAATGACAAGCTGGACAGGCATCTGTGCGATCGACTGATTGCTGGTTTCAGTGACATTGATCTTCATCAAAGATTGCCGGTTAAACAAGATATGACTCCAATAAGCCGGAAACATCTGTGAACAGAAGGATAATATGAGTGTCGTCACCGCTGATCTAGTCGTCATACCTTAGTGAAAGGCATCCAATAAAGCACAATCTTTATTGTCCAACACGCTAGTTACCATGATACGCGCGCACTTGCGTTTATAAGTCAGGATTCCAGTCTACAACACCCTACCCCCCACCCCCCCCGGTTTCCGTTCACACGTCGTGTGCACTTCTGCTCGGTTGATGTGTGTGATCGGCGCCTTCTATCCGGCAATTTTCCGCCTACCATTCCTTGTCCGTTGGTGTTGGCTCGTCTGGTCGCTCGTGTTGTCCGCCATCTATCCGCTGTGGGCTTTGACCGTATTGCACTACTGTGTCGAGATATTCCTCAGTGTTGGAATAATGGCGCGTCCGATTTGGTCTTCCATCCTACTTTGCCTGCCATGTCTCGCCCGTTGGTCCAATCCAGGCGAGCGATGACTCATCTGGTCGACCACACCATCCCCGATCTGCTCGCTGTGGGTTTTTGGACGTAACTCCTCGTTCGCGTTGAGTTATTCCGCAGAGTGTTGGAATACTTGCACCTCCGGCCTGATAATCCACCACAATACTACTTCCAAAGACCAAAACACACTCCTATGAGAAATCAACCAATGAACAAATTTCCACGAACTTCTGGAGTTATGTGGTCATAAGAATAAGGTACGCAAATGTCAGAAGTGCCACCTAATCTAAAATGCAGGGACATGCTGTAGAGCCATCTACTTCTGTTTATGTACTGCTACTGAAATCCAGGGCTCAATAGTTTATTCATAAGTACTCCAGACTCAAGTCTGGATTTGGGTATGAATTTATTGCGGACGCAGGAAGTAGCAAACCCATCATTTCAAAACCACCTGTAGACCGCTGAGATCAACAGCGATTGAGATACTCCGGGTTACTGGTCATCGTTCAGCTGTGCGTGGTGAGATTGGTGTAATGATGATTGGTGATGATAATGAGCTGATTCCAGTAAGATTCTTGATATCAGAAAGAAGTCCAGCTACCTTGAAAATAACGGCCGAGTGGTTATTACAACAGCGGCCCGAGTGGGGAGTACCAAGCTCAGTTGAGCAAACTGGTTGTCCAATATTCGCGTAATGCGGGAGGAGATAATATACAGCCAGCAAGAGTGGAAGTAAAAGAGGACTCAGCTTCCCTGGGGCGTAGAATAATACCTCACGGACTTGGAGAACGTGTGTACAATGCTCTCAACAAGCTGAAAGAAGATGGTATGATCACGCAGGATAAATCACCCGTATGTGTCACACCAATCGTTGTTGTTCTTGAAGATGGTAAATCAGCTAGGATCCGTGGCGATTACAGATAAACACTGAATCTGAGGCTCAGAAAATGCACAGCGACAACTAGAGTCGAATAATTTCATAAAGACCCTGAATGATAGTGTAGCGAAGAGAAGCGATCTTATTATGCTACTCACACCACCGCCGTTCAGTAGCGGGGCCAGAGTATAGATTTTGACAGTGAAGCAATCGCAGGAAAAATACGAGAAATATCGGATTGCAGCATCGCGTGAAATGGTTCTTGGTACGTAAAAGAATTAAGCATTGGCGTTTGTGGCAACCGTGACATTCTGGGCCCATGACCGTACGCAGATGAGTGATTTTGCTTGTTGTCATGTTGAAACGCATAACCCACGTGTTACTTCCACGTTCTTTGCTCACAGCAGTAGTAGTACTTTCTAAAATTGACCAGACAACTGCATACTTGCAAATTCTATTAGGGTCTGATTCAAGGGCACTCATTACGATTAATAAGCCCTGGGGGTTTGTTCAGTACCATTTTCACCGTTTGGACTACAAGTGTCAGCTAGAATATTCCAAGCTGCGACTGACAAGGCGAGCGCCAAATTAACAAGAGTAAGCGCATATAAAAAATTGTGTAATCATACATGTAATTAAAAGACCCGTGTTACTACTATTCTCTATGTATAAAATTGTCACGCTGATCACAAATGGGCCCATTGTCGGCATCGGTGTTATTTTGGAACAGGAGAGATATCCGATCATTTCCATATCGCGATTATCGGATAAAGCATAGGGAGGATACTCACAAAGGCTGTATTCCAGGTTCTTAACAGACTGCACAAATATCTCCTCGGCATTAGATTCAAAATTGTTACAGATCATCAAGCTCTACAGTATTTGTTTGATCCGTAAAAACGCAATAATATCGACACTCTCATCAACTACGTTTCTCTGTTTGTTTATGAATACATTACAGACTGTACGACGTTCGATGGCGCCATTTCAACAGTTGAGAAGATATACATGAAACTTTCAACTGAAGTTTTTGCACGCCACTTTTTGGCAACACGCAAACAAGAAAATAGATAGAATGTTGGTCAGTTCCTTCAAAAACTGAAGTCATTGATCAAAGACTGCAACTTCAGATCCGTCACTGCCGAACAAAATCAAAACGATGCAATTCTTGGCGCGTTCAACCGCAGGATGCTGTCTAACAGTATATGTCAGCGGCTGATAAAGAACAGGTCACTAGACCTGTAGTCTGCTTTCTAAAAGGCTCATTTTCCCAAGATGGGTTGTAAAAGGTCCCACTCCTGTCAAACAGCTCTATTTTCCTGCTTCGTTTCAGCTTCAAATTCCGAAGCATCCTCTGAATCCCAGCCTCTTCCTCAATCACCTGGGGAAAAAACATGTCGGCGGGTGCTAGTGTAGTGGATTATCAAACCTGGGGTGTGAGTATTCCAACACTCAGTGGAATATCTCGACACGGTCGTGCAACACGGTCAAAGCCCATAGTGGATAGGTGGTGGACAACACAAGCGACCGGACGAGCCATCGCTCAACGAGATCGGACAAACGGACGAAGAATGACAGTCAGAAAACCCTCCGATAAAAGGCGATGATCAGACACATGAACCGGGTAGAAGTGCACACGACGTATGAGCGGAAACCAGGGGTGTTGTGGACGGGAATTCGGATTATTAAACGCGGGCGCGCGCTCGGCATGACGACCAGCGAGTTGGACAATAAAGATTGTGCTTTGTTGGATGCCTTTTCGCTACACTAGCAGCGAATGCTACTTTTGTGGTCGCGACCGACATTTACCTTCAGAATATCTTGCAAGAGACATGGCATGCATGGGATGTGGTAAAAGAGGCCATCATCAAAAGGTATGTCGGTCGGCGATACCAACCGGGAACGTTACGTCAATTGTTAACCCATAACTTTCTTTTGTGACTGTCGCTGCGGCTCCATTCCGTCTCTCGGAAGTTGCTACTGAACTATCGGTAAATGGAGTACTTATGCAAGCTTACACACATACCCGTAGATCTGACAGTTACATTTTAATTTCTGGTGTCCGGAGATACCGGTGAAATGTTGAAAAGCCGTTTAACAACTACAAACTCGGCTTCAGCTGGACTAACTAGCTATACACAAGGCCATTGTTGTGCTAGTATACGTTACAAGAATTGCTATCAGGACCGAATTAAGCTCCCTGTACTCTCTAACCCATGCACCGATGTACTCCTTGGTTATGACTTTTTCAAACAACAAGAAAAAGTTGAAATGCCTTCTAACTAGAAGAAACTATGGTTCTCTTCATGCAGTTTGCTTGTTGCCTACACCAAATCTTCAACACTGTTTGGAAAGTTGGCGTTCAAGTACAAACCAATAGCAATTAAGTTGTGACGCCACCAGGCATACGACCAAAAGTTCATTCAATCAGAAATCGAGACAGTTTTGAGAGACCGTATTATTGAACCGCCGTTTTCTCCTCGGCATGCTCAGGTATGAGTAGTTGCAAACGAACGGTACTGAACACGAGTGGTGGTAGATTATAGTCAGACTATTAATCGATACACTTAACCCGACACCTACTCTCTACCAAAAATTGAGGAGACGGTCGAGAAAATCTCTGTGTTCTATTTTTACCACTCTGGATTTACAAAGCGCTTATCAGTAAACGCCTATTAAGGAAGAGGAGAAACTTTATACTGCCCTTGAGACCTGTAGAAACTTCTGCCAGTTTTGTTGTATACCGTTTGGAACAACCAATGGTGTTGCATTTTTTTTTGAAAAGTAATAGACAAACTTATCAAAGACGAAGGATAGTACGCCACATTTGCCTAAGTACGCAATATGAATGTCGAGGATCATAACAAAAATCTGACATGACTTTTCGAAGATCCTAGAAAAGAGAAATGTTATCGCTGCCCGGAAAATAAGAATATTAGGGTACAAAATTTCGCACTGACTGATGAAGCCAGATTTAGAACGATTGCAACCATTCCGTGATTTAGCGTTGCTATGAAACATAAACTCACACCAATTGAATATAGGCTTATTCATTCATTCCCCGTGGATCTCTCATCTTACTGACAAAATTAATCCGCTAAACAAAAATCGTGTTTCCTCTCTTCTACGGGATATCAGCGTATCATGAGTCGCTCGAAAACGATCTAGAGAAAACAGTGGTTATCAGTGTTAACCAGCAATCACCTTTAGGCGTGGGGACTTACGCTTCATACTTTGCTATTGTTGGTACCCTAACACAGGATGGAAGAGCAGTGGCGCCTTTCTCCGAAATGTTATCACCGAACGAACGACGTCGTCCTTCCGTCGAAAAGGAAGCTTACGATATAGTCGAAGCTATCAAAAAGTGAAGGGATTATTTGCTGGGAACTGATTCCTGATTGATTACTGATAAGAAACCTATCGCTTTTCTGTATGATATTTAACACTATGGAAATATTAAGAAAGACAAAATTCAACGATGGTATCTCGAGCTTTCGTGTCACAGCTTTGATGTTATGTATCAGCCAGGAGAGGAAAACTAGGCCGTCAGAGCACTGTCCCGCACGCATTGACTCATAGCATGTATCTGAAGTTGTTACATAGCTCTGTCATCCAGAGTGCTGTTAGGATGTTACATTTCATACATTCCAGAAAAACCGTATTCAGTCAGAGGTCAAATCTGTCATTTCGCAATGTTCGATAAGCACAGAGTTAAAGCCGCTAAACGGCACTCTTATTGAAGTGATCATGTCCTTCGGAAGATTGTGTTTATTTTAAGAGCCCTCTTCCGTCGGAAAATTGTAACCAGTACTTACTAACGGTCGGTGATGAATACCCAACATTCCCGTCTACGTTTCCCTGTCCAGAGATGACAACATCCACCGCTGTCAAGTGCTTCTGCCAGCTGTTCCCGATATTCGGCATGCTCTCTTATGTGCAATCAGATCGAGGCCTTGCTTTTATGTCTGAGAAACTGAAAAGTTCCCTGTAAAGGTATTGCTATCAATCGAATCGCAGCTTACAATCCCCAAGCAAACGAGCAGGTCGAGAGGTTGAACAGTACACCTTGGCGAGCGACAATACTTGCGACGAGATCAAGAGGCGTGTTATGCAATCGTTGTGAAAATGCACTGCCAGACACTTTACATTCCATACGGCTTGTCTTGTGCACAGCAAACGAACACAACCCGCATGAACGGCTATTTTGATATAACCGAAAATCAATCTCAGGTATCCTTTTACCGAACTGGCTCACCTATCCGGGACCGGTCTTAATGCTACATCATTTAAAATCTTCAAAGTATGACCTTTTGATTGATGAGGTCGACTTAATCGGGTGCAATGCGCGTTATGCTCACGTCCGCCTCCACAACCCGTCACCTAGCTCCCAAAGCGCGACTGGCGTACTCACCATTAATGCTGTCTACTCCCATAAGTCTACCAGCTCTGATTCTTTTACTGAAACCCAACGCTCGAAACAACTCGAACTTGACGTGATACCCGAATTGTACACCAGCGCTGTTCAAAAAGAGGTCAACAATTGCGGAATCTCTTCCTGAGCCTCACATCAAAAATACCGACAGACTGGTTATAACACCACTGTTGGAAAAAACGAATTCATCCACGCAATCTAAAGGGTAAAGAAGCCTGATGTTATTTTCGCATTTATACCTGAAACTACTTTCCTTGAACCTCTTTTTACGCGACATCTTCAATCCCATTTTACCTGAAAACATTGTGTCCATCTATTCGAGACGTCGTCACCACTCATTCTCGTGATTAATTTCAGAACATTCTTTGTTGAACTTCTCCCAAACAAGTCAAAGTAAACGGGGAGAATATAATGGGCTATCAATCTATTAATGTACATCATTAACTGACTGTCTAATCACAAGTTTTCATCTTCTCTTTACAACTCTCATCATTATTGTTAAGTGAACAAAGCCTCATTCTTGAGCAACAAGTCTTTTTTGTTTACTCTCGGTTGACCACTCGCTTGTTGTTTACATAACGATATCTGAGTTTTTCAGCTGCTGAGGTTTGTTTCTATGCCTTGGCAGCCATTCTGATAAACCAACAGGACCTGATCAGAGCAATTAAAATCTACTACAGTAATTTCCGCGATGTTCAAGAGTTGGCCATCAACTACTAAGAAACACAATATATTTCAGAACCAAGGAAAGTTATGCATACAACCTAACAGTGTACTGTGTCGAAAAGATCAGTTGATCATTCCATTACCGCTGCGAAAAGCTGCATCAGACGACTTGTGCAAAGGTCACCCAGACGTGGAGGAAACGAAACCGCTAACTCGGCAGATGTGTTAGCAGTAGCAGCATAGAAAAGGTCTACGACTCCAGTCTACATAAAACAAAATCGAGATCTAAGAATTAGATACTTTGGCCAGACAGTAATCTACCATAACAATATGAACATACAGACTATTGCGAACTAATTTTTGGTACTGATCGACTTGTACTCAGGGTAACCGGAAGTATTTTTTACAACCCCACCTTCTACGTCACTTACCATACGAGCATTTCGCGAATGTTTTAATCGAGAAGGAATTCCGCAGGTTTTGATGACCGACAACGGATCATAGTTGTTTCGCCTAAATTAAATAATGACAACAGCAAAGAATGTCGCCATTTATGAACGGCTCCCCAGCATTCATGTTCCAGCGGCGCCTCAGGAAATTTGGTGAACATGTGATATGTTCAATTCCGTTAGCGATATCTTCCCAGGCTCTTCAGCCGGTCATAATGAGATTAGTCTTAAGGAAACATAGCCGTCCGAGAAAATGTATCCGACGCAACTGTCCCACAGACTATAGTTAAAGGAACGAAGCAAAAGGTCCACTTTTGGAATATACAACAAGAAATTAGTGAAGTCTTTCCTACAAGAGTTATGAACACAACGACTTGCTGGCTATACACTTGAATCGTTATCCGTGTTGCCCTCAGGTCCGTTTAATGGGCGAACAGCCTCAGCTGATGTAATACACAAATGCTTTGAAGCGCTGCTCCGTTATACTGCCTCGGATAGTTTGCTAGACATGAGATACGCCAAAATAGTAGTCTTGCAAACGCCGTGAACAAAACCGATCAGAATCAAAAAAACCGAAAGACCTCAGTTGAGAAGTGAATTGGTGGACTTTCATGTCAGCATTCGGAAACCCAGGCTGCCACTCCAGACTTACTCGACGTGCACCAGATCGCCGCTCAGAAAAGAGGCCAGCGACCTTTAACAGTACCATGAGAGGTACGGTGAAAACGTTAGATGATGTTGATCACCACGTAGCCGTCAGAGTGACAAACGTTTGTGGTGGCAGGTCGGCGCGTTTCAGCGCCGGTAGCCACAGGCCACAAAAGAATCAGTCTCACTTTCTTTTTGAAGGATTTGACCTCTGGAATGAACTCCCTAGACGACACAGAAAAAGAAGTAAGCGTTATTCCATATTTGGCAACGAATATGTTATTAGGATCCTGCATTACACAACAAGCTGCAAACGATACGCCCATTAAAATCTTTGGCCGTCGACCGCTTAACCTAAACCCTAGCCTTCGTAGCTGGGTTTCTCCCATAACTGACATTCTTTCCCCCAGCACTGGCAATAAGTTCCTTGGACGTTTCGACTTGCTGGTTGGCACGTGCCATTTGCGTCTAAACGACATCCCCACAAAAGTCGACTTACAAAGTACTGTCACATATGGCTATGAACAGTTCTGTGCTACTCAACCTCGTCGTTTGCGAGTCGTATGAAAAGCTCCCATCTGAATTTCAACAGCCGACTCCATCAGCTAAAGCACTGTCAACAATGAGAACGGATGTCGTACATTGCCACACACGAACAACCAGATCACAGTCATCCGCGTCGTTTGTCATACGATGACCTAAAAATTGTTCAAGCCGAGTTTGAGCATATGCTTCTCATTGGCACTGGCCGTCGTGGGTGTCGACATAGCACATTACGGGTGGGTAACGACTGGTGTCCAGTGTGATGATTACCTAACGGTAAACAGTACAACCGCCCCAACAGATACCCATTTTTTACCATCGGGATGTGACAGCAAACTTAATCGGAATTTTAGGCATGTCGTTTTGTTTTAGCAACGCTACCCAAACGTTCAAACGTTTTATGTGGTGATTGTTGCGAATTGTGTTTACCCATGCTTGGACGACATCACGTTTGCTACCTTGTCACAAGAAGAATATTGTGGTGTGCGTTGATCGTTCGTCCGGTTTTTGCAGTATGGAGTCACAATCCACTTGGCTAAGTGTCCGTTTGGAACGCTTCACATAAGTTTCTTATGATACAGCATATCTACGAGCGGGGCCGAACCTAGGCCTGACAAAATGCAAGAAACAGCGGATTATCCAGAATTCACATCGTTGGACCAACATCGTTAGTTCAGTGGTTTAGTCACCGTTTCATTTTTGACTATGTCCCTCTCAAGCAACCATTCACCTACAGCTCAGGTACAATACGCCTGAGTTAAGAATAGCCATCACATCAACATACATCTGCCCATTAGCGCTAACCGTGGATACATCAGACGTAGCTGTGGGAGCAATGCTGCAACAGCAACTCGGTGACGAGTGGTGCTCGCTAGCGTTTTTCTCTAACAGCCTACAGCCAACCGAGCATCAAGATAAGGTCTTCAAGAAGGAAATATTGACGACATATCGCGGTGTCCGCCGTTTCTGGTAAGTTCTTGGAGGTGGGAGTTTTATCGCCTTCACAGATCATAAGCTGTTAACGCAGCCGTACATTTGACATCCAATATGTAACTCTCAGGAAAACTCTAGACAATATCGTTTAATTCCCAACAGATATCCGAAACGTACATCTGAAACTCAATCGCCGATGGTCTTTCGCACACCAGCGTCATGAACAAAACAGACAGCTCAGTCGATGTAGCAGCTACACAGGTCAGTGATCCAGGGACAGAACTCCACCGGTCAGATGTCCTTAAACTTGAAGGTTTCCCTATGCAGTTGTCTGAAGGGATGATCATCTATGGCACTTAACTTCCCTTGCACAGCTATACCATGGAAATTTTGGAAATCTGCACAACATTTCCCCTCAGAACACAGTCAAAACAGTCACCGAATATTTCGTCTAGCGGAACCTCAACCGCAAGATACGCAGTCTGTACTGTCAACCAACAAAAATTCAGTATCAGGCATTACCAATTGGGCAGTTCAATTATTCCAGAAGAACGTTTGCACTATGTACATATTGCCCTTCTCGGACCCTAATCACCCTCCAATGTGTACATTTACATCTCAACAAGAGTAGTCCTATTTGCACACTGGTCAGAAATACGCTGAAAACCAACCTACACACCTCTCCCGCTCAGCTAGTTTATGAGGGCCCGCAGCACATGCAATGACGACATACGTCGATACTCATCCATCAACTTGTTCCCATGTTTCAGTCGATAATGTTGCCTATCGACAATTTTGCAGCCATCATACTCAGGTCCATTCCACGTAGTTATACAGCAGGACAAGACTTTCACTTTGGTTGACACGGACACTCGGTGAGATCATCACTTCTCAGTAATGAACATTGCACGCTTCAGAAACAGCGCACTGATGTCCCAATTTCCGCGTGAGATGCAAACTGAAGTCGTTACTTCGCGAGCATGGAGCAGAAACTTGGAATTCTTTAAGGGCAGCTCAAGATGCAATGTTTTAGTGTATTGTGTCGAAAGCGAGGTCAAGTACTCAAATGCCCTCGGCTACACATGACTGGTAGCCTTCCAAACTATCGGCTTCCGACTGTAACATGCAAGCCGGCCGTTTACACGTTGACTGTCCGGCACACCTGCGGACCAACGTGGGGCAATGTGGAGACACCAGGGGACAGCGTTCTTCCGAAGTAG